>JASDQU010101916.1:0-29106 GCA_032191745.1 Picea mariana
ACTATATAAAGGGGTTCAAGCAATGTAATGAGACATGAAGAGAAGTATTGTATTTGGAGTTGAAGCTCATTAGGAGGATGCCCCCTCAAAGAGGCAAGTGAACGGGAGAGGATCCCTTCCATAATAGGATCCATTGTACGGTGTTGCCCTACCTCAAGGGTTTGGTAATAATAAAGTGTGGTTTCTTCTATCTTTCTTGTGGATCTATTGTGTATTCAGTATTTGTGGTGATTATATTTGTAGATCTATTTGGTTCTTAACAAGTGGTATCAGAGCACTTTCCTTAGGCAGACATTGTGGGCAAATATTTTTTATTTTTGCAGATTTTTTTTCGGAGCAGAAAAAAAAAGAGCCGCGACATTCTCAAAGTTTTCAGTATATTTCTATGCAAAATTTGCAGAAAAGGGATGTATATCTGAGTTCCTCTCAGAAAAACACCCAAGTTGAAAAAAAAAATCGTCTGAAACGGAGTCTGGGAAGTCAAGATATTGAAGTTTTAAAATTTGCAAATTTTCAGGATTTTCCACGGACGGTGGCGAGAAATGTTTTATTTCTGTAACATCTAGAGGTCGAATTTGTCCAAATAAATTACAGATATGAGTTCCTCTCACAATTTCACCCAATTTCAAAAAAAAAATAGCCAAAAAGGAGTCCAGGAAGTGAAGTTATGAGCATTTTAACTTCAACAGTTTTTTAGGGTTTTTCCAAAAAAATCCGTGATTTTCTGCCCAAAAAAAGTTGTGTTTTTCTATATTGTTCTTCTATATCTGTTGTGGTGTTTTTGTATTCAGTATTTGGTTCTTAACACCCCCTCTCTCTCTCCGGATGATGTTGTAGAATACCCTTCTTGTTAAGGGGGAGTGTTGAAATATTGTAACTGCAAAGAGTATTCTATTTATCATTGAGTTATTATTCATTAGATCAATCCTCTTTTGTGGATTGATCATGTCAGGCATTGTACTTGACCAAATCCCCTTTTGTGGATTGTTAAAACCCTAAATATATTATGTTAATTAAGAATTAGACCCCTAGGCCTAATTAAAGTGGTTTTAACCACTAAGAAGAGAAGTTGGCCATGCCCAGTGAAGAGACACATTTCCAACGCCTGCCAGCTAGTATAAATAAGCAAGGCTAGCACCTCATTATCTCACTCACTCATTCACTCATGAAGTGCACAATTTTGGAGAGTTGTAGTTGGGAGAAGAAGGAAGAAAGAGGCGCATTGCTCAGTGTTGGATATTCTCTAGTGTTTTGTTTTATTGTCTTGGCATTGTATTGGTTATCTATATTAAGGAAGTTTTGTTGGGTTTTCTCCCCCATGAGGGTTTCTCAGGATAAATGTTGTGTATCTTGTGATTGTGTTCTTCTCAGTGATCCTATCTATGTTATTGTTATATAGTAAATTGAAAAGAAACTTAATAATAGCTCAAAACTTAACAACCTCTTCTAGTTTTATATCTTGTGATTGTTCCAATTCTTGATCTTCTTCCTCTTCATAATATATGTAGAATAAATTCCTCTCACCGCATTTATGCTCGTTACTGTACTTGTTGTCATTATTGAAACATAGTCCATTTTCTCGTATTTCATCCATTTGTTGAAGTATCAACCTTGTATATTGAGTGAAGTTAGAAGAGGGAACATGGTGCTCTCTATATTTTTTAGTGTCCACCCTTCTACTAGCCATATTTTTACTTTCAACTTTCCTTGCCACATTGAAGCATTCTCTAGGGATTTAGGTTCCAAGAGTTTCTCCTCATGTTGAATTGTCTCCTTTAAAGTGCCTATAAAAAGATCTAACAAATTATTCTATGGAATGGTCTTTACTCTGAGACTCATATTTTGATCCATATTTAGGAGCGAAATGAACTGATTAACAAATTAAATACAATAAACACAGAGATACGGAGAACAACATAGATATCTAGTGAACAATATCTACTATTGAATAAATGAAATAGGATGAAACTGTAAAACTGCAGAAATGGAACAACTTGCTCAAATGGTGGTAGCTATCTTTGAGAAGAGATGTGGGTGCTACACGCATCTGTCTGAGAAGAATGAATACAATGAGGCTCCAGAGGATTTTTTTAATATTAGTCATGAATGCCAAAACCCTAGACATCCAAAAACCTAACCCTAGAAGTTGAAACACCAAAATTCATGTGGGCCCCAATGGGTAAGTTCGTACCTCAACTTCTCAGGGTCGTAACGTTTGCATACGACCTTTGTTTTAGGCGTGTGATAGGTCATTGGAAAGGTATTTTCGAGAAATACACATTACATTGTCAAACATTGACTATGTCTATAGTTTGACTATGGCAAGCCAAATAACACTATTTAGGGGCCCAAAACGGTCCTGGAAGTACAGAAAGATGTGTTGACATGAAAACATCCAAAATAATCCAGTTGTGTTAGGTGGGAGGCCACCGCTCTTCACCTGGAAGATGTGTAGGGATTCAAACAACCTCAAAAGTGTAGAACCCACAATTACAAATAAGTACAGAAGAATGTGTTGAACCAAAAAATGTCAAGAGGAGCTATTTGGAATAGGTGGGTGGCCACCAATATCCACATGGATCAGTCCTCCCCCCTTAGGAAGTAATGGTCTCAATTGTGTTGAGTTCCCCCATCAAGTGAGGAAACTTCTGCTGGATTTGGCCCTAGGTGAGCCACTTTCCTTGGTGTAGGAGTTTCCTTACCTTGACAACCCGATAAAGATGTATCCTCTGTTGGTGAGTTCCTTTGACCTATGTGTCCACTATCTGATCAGTGGATGCACATTGAACAATAATTGTGGAAAATATGGCCGAAGGAGGTTCACATTGAACATTGGGTGCAAGCCAAGGAAGGGTGGAGTGTTGAGCTCAAAATCATTGCTACCCACAACCTTGGTGATATTGTAAGGCCCATAGTGAAGTGGGAGGAGCTTCCGATGGGGCTCTATAAGACGCTCTTTCTGTAAATGTGTTGCCATCCGGTTGTAGTGATCTTCCCAAATTATCTTTGCATGCTCGCTTGTAGGAAAATAGAGATGGACCAGATGGCATAACAATCCATCCTAAATGTGAAAATCAGTGACATTCGCACCTATACCCAAGAGTTGATAGGTGGTGGCAAAGTCTGGATCTTGCTGATAAACTTGGGGCTACTCAGATGCCTCATGTCCACAGGAATGGAGCACGGTGGTGAGTGCAGCCATAGGAGGTCGATCGAGGCAATCAACAAAATGATCCGTGCTCCCTATCTTATACTTGATGTTGAGATGGAACTACTGCAAGTAGGTGGACCACTTCTGATGGTGATCGCTCTGCAACTTCCCCTGTGTCTGTATGAACTACAAAGGATTGTGATCAATGTGGATGATTTTCTCATTTCCTAGAATGTAATGTTTCCATTGATGACATGATTGTACAATGGAATACATTTCCTTGTCATAGGTGGGGTATTTTTGGACAGTATCTGAGAGTGTCTCACCATGGTATGCCACTGGATGACCATGTTGAGTGATAACTGCACCTATAACATAGTCAGATGCATCAGTCTCAATCTCGAACAGTTGTCACAGATTGGGAAAGGAGAGTACTGGAGCTGAGCATAGGCGATGCTTCAGATCATCAAATGCTCGTTCTTGTTCCTTCCCCCATGCTAACATTTCCCTACCACCTCCCTTGGTCACTTGTCTAACGACCCATGCAATATGAGAGAATCCCAACACGAACCGCCGGTAGAATTTTTCCAGTCCCAAGAAGCTCTAAAACTCGGTTAGTGTGGTCGGGGTTGGACAGTCATGGATGACTTGGATATTAGTTAGATCAACATGTACCCAATGATCATCAACAATGTAGCCCAAGTATTGGACCATGTTCATTCCAAATGAGCCTTTTTCCAAGTTTGCATATAGATTGTGTTGTCGCAGAGTGCTCAAAACCTATTGAATATGTTGCATGTGCTCCTCCCAAGTTCTGTTGAAGATGAAGATGTCGTCCAAATATACCACCACAAAAGACTTGGTGAAGGGTCTTAATACATCATCCTCAACCTCATGAAATTGGTTGGTGCAGTTTTTAAGTCAAAGGGCATGACCAACCATTCAAAGAGACCTTATTTAGATTTGAAAGTTATCTTCCATACATCAGTTGGTTCAATGGGAACCTGGTGGTAGCTAGACTTTAGGTCAATCTTGCTGAAGAAATTTTCCCCCTTGAGTTAGTCAAGAAGGTCATCAATTTTGGGAATTGGGTACATGTTCCTAACTGTGATTTTGTTTAATGCTCTGTAATCAATGCAGAGCCGCTAGGTCCCATCCTTATTCTACACCAATACAATCGGACTTCTGCAAGGGGAGGAATTGGGCCTAATGTGCCCCTTTTGAAGAAGCTCTTGGATCTGACCCTTTTTTTCATCATTTTCCATCAGCGAGCGACGAAATACTGGTCCATTAGGAAGAAGTACAACAGGGGTTAGATAAATTGGATGCTTGACTTGGCAGTGTGTCAGTACCCCGATGGGTGAGGAGAAGATGTATCTATACTCTTCCACAATACCATCCACTTGCTTCTGCTTCAAAGAGAGGCTCTGTGTAGAGGCCACAGATGTGGCGACAACCTTCTCATTGTTGTGATCATGGATCACAAAGATGATGAACTTCTCAGTCTGTGAAATGACCTTACTGCATTGCTTAGCATAGATTAAAGAAAAAGCAATAGGCGGCGCTACCTTTGGTATCCTATATAATTCTCTACCCAAAGTAATAATAACATTGTGGGGTCTAAAATCATACATATCACGACGCTTCCACAAATATGGTTGTCCTAAAATAACATCAGAAACTTCAAGGGGATCAATATCACACAATACCTCGTCTTTGAAAGGCTTGATGTCGTAGGGCCGACGACATTGTTGGCTAACATGAAGATATCTTCCTTGGTGAAGCCAACTGATGGTGTAGGGTTGTGGGTGCGGTGTCATCGGTAGGTCCAGTCGCTTGACAACCTATGTTGAGATCAATTTCTTCTAACTACCACTATCAAAAATGAAATGAAGTGGAGCCCCCTTTAACCACATCTATGAGTGAAAGAGATGTTCCCCTTCCTCTGGTTCTTTTGGTCTCTTAGTTGGACTTTGGTGGTAGTGATAGTGGCACTGGGTTTAGCATCGATAATCTGCTTCCCTCCTTCTGGATTTGATTCAGAATCAAAATTAACCTATGACTCGGAAGCCTTCAACTCGATTATTAGTGACTTCTTGGAGTGGAATTCTTCGGTGTTGTGCCAAGGGATTTTATGGTATACACACAATTTTCCTGTGTCCTTCTTTGAATTCTCACTACCCTTCTTGTGTTGTGGCTTGTATTGGTTTTCCTGAGAGTGGCCATCTTTTCTCTGTCCTTTGTTGTGTGCATTGGGGCCACCTTTTCCCTGCTTCAACTATGAGGAGTTTGTAGATCCAAACTCTCGCCTCTTTTGCTTAAATTTCTGCTCGATCTTGACAACATATCTATAACCCATACCCAATGATGTGATGTCCAG
Organism: Picea mariana; assembly: GCA_032191745.1. NCBI lineage: Eukaryota > Viridiplantae > Streptophyta > Pinopsida > Pinales > Pinaceae > Picea > Picea mariana. The sequence continues at coordinate 5,532 of JASDQU010101916.1, forward strand.
AAACTCCATTTCTATTTGAATGTATCTATGCAAACATTACCAGATGTCGCTTAGAGTCTTTGATACCCAATTTGGTGGACAGGGTATGGAAAAAATTGGTAAAATTTGGTACTATCTGGTCTCTTTCTTGACGAAGGGTGGTCCATCTCGTGTACTGGTCCTTGTAGCTTCCAAAAAGGTAGTATTGTTCTTTAATGGAATCCCGGAAGGAATTCCATGTAGGGGTGACCACAAATATTGAAGATTCCTCTATGGCCCTTTTCTCAGAGTTAGTATCCCACCAGTCCTTAACATGGGGGACGACCTTGAGGAGTGAAAAAGTAATATTTTTCCCTATCGGAAAAATTGTAGACCAAAAAATACCCTTCAAGCAAATTCAACCATTTATCTACAACATGTGCATCTATCATTCCTTCAAATAATGGAATATAAAAATTTACCTGTACCTTCAAGGGGGTTGTATGGCCACTTGATGAAGATGCTTCTCCTATGGGCAGCCGCTGAAGGATCCGTGCAAAGTTGTCCATCATTTCATTCCTTTTTCATGCAAGGGATTCCTAGAGAAACATTTTAAAAGGATCTCCTACTCCATCATCTTTATTTTCATCCCCCATGGGTTTTTGTCGAGCTTGGCACGACCGATCTTGCAAAGGATCGATTGATTTGAGTCCCAACTTCTTGTACCCAAATCTTGTCGGGGACATGCACGAAGAAAAATAAATGCATAGTAGACCGCTCTGATACTAATGATCTGGATTTAGGAGCGGAACAAACTGATTAACAGACTGAATACAATAAACACAGAGATACGAAGAATAACATAGAGATCCAGTGAACAATATCTACTATTGAATAAATGAAATAGGCTAAAAATGTAAAACTGCATAACTAGAACAACTTGCTCGAATGGTGGTAGCTATCTCTGAGAAGATATGTGGGTGCTACATGCATCCATCTAAGTATAATGAACAAAACGAGGCTCCAGATGCCTTTTTAACATTACTCATGAATTCCAAAACCCTAGACATCTAAAAACCTAACCCTAGGAGGTGAAACGCCAAAAGTCATGTGGGCCTCGATGGGTAAGTTGGTACCTCAACTTCCTGGGGTCGTAACTTTTGCATATGACCTCCATTTTAGGTGCGTGATGGGCCATTGGAAAGGTATTTTCAATAACTACACATTACATCATCAAAATCTGACGTCGTCTACATTTTGTGTGGCAAGCCAAAAAAGCATTGTTTAGGGCCCCAAAACGGCCCTGGAAGTACATAAAGATGTGCTGACTTGAAACATCTAAAATAAGCCAGTTGGATTAGGTGGGAGGCCACCGATATCCACCTGGAAGATGTGTAGGGCTTCAGACATCCCTAGAAGTGTAGAACCCACAATTACAAAGAAGTACAGAAGAATGTGTTGAACTAAAAACTGTCAAGAGGAGCTAGTTGGAATAGGTGGGTGGCCACCAATATCCACCTGGATCATCTTTTGAAAAGGGTGAATGTTCTTTGTAATTGGAACTCTTTTCCAAAGATGTATCAATTGATTAAATAATGTGTTTCTCTTAATATCCTCATAATTTGTTATCAATTCATTCGTAAAAATGGACTAGGAGATAACATAATCATTTTTTGTTCACAAATCCATTGGTACTGGAAAAATTGATCAGGTTCTAAATACAAGGATGCAAGAGTTACCATTTGTAAATTTTGCACTTGGTGTAGATAAAAGAATTCCCCATATAGAATACCCATGTTACAGGATCTTTGCCATCAAACTTCATCATATCAATCTTGAGAATTGCATAGTTCCTTGGTCACAAATTGAACCCCAGATGATGCAAATATTGGAGAGATGAATGATCATGATTTTGGGACTCTATTTGTATTGTCCAAATGCATTAAAATCTTTTGCATATGAGATCAGAGTTCAACAATTGTATCCTCCTTATCTTCATCAGTTCCTTCAATCAAAATATCACTTTTAGGGAACCTCTCGTCTAGCGTATGTAAGAGAATGGCTTCCATGGAAATTTGTAATCGTTCCATCTTTTTATCCATCAAATTTTCCACTTCATCTTCAATTTCCCTTTTAATCATTTCCTGAGAACATGTCAAATCAATCGTTTTCAACAAAATATTGCCCATGTGATTAACTTGGTTCCTCAGTTGGGATACTTGGTCCTCTAAGTATTCACATTCTTTATGATTCATAGATGAGTTCTCTAGAGGTTTGGAAAGTGTATAATTTGTTCCTCCACCTCTTGCCATGTGAGCCAAAAATAAGATCTACTTAGAGTTATCCTTTATTTTTCTCTTTACTACACTATTGAGGCCTCAACAACCCCCCACGTCCATTGACTTGGGGCCCCTCCTTAAAAATAAATATGATCTAGGTGGATATCAGTGGCCACCCACCTATTCCAACTGGCTCAAAACAATTTTCTGGCAACTTACTATTTTTAGCAGTTTTTTGGTTCCTAAACTTTCAGGGCCATTTTGAGGGCCTAAATGAAGATTTTTTGGGATCAAGCACCTCAATGGTATCCAAAGGCTCTCATTGATCCCCCAAAATGAATCTCATCGAAAATACCTTTCCAACGTGCTATTGTGCGCCCCAAATAGAGATCGTATGCCAAAGTTACGCCCCCGGGAAGTTGATACATGAAACTACCCAAAACAGGGTACACAAAACTATTGGATTTTCATCTTCCAAGGTTAGGGTTTTGGATTTTCTTTATGTTAAAAGGGCCTTGGAGCCTCATTGTAACAATTATCTTCTTGCTAATGCGAGTAACTGTCACATCTCTTCTCAGAGAAAATCCGCCACCATTCTAGTGAGTCTTTCACTCTGCATTTCTACAGTTTTGTACATTTCACTCATTAATAGAAATTGTGTATTATTGTATATTTGTGCCTCTTGTTATATTTCCGATATATCTTTGTTATATTATTTTCTCTCTTTCAATATCTCTATATATTTATGTGTTATATCTCTGCTCTCAGTTCGTGCCGAAAATAATCCAAATCAAAATCAAATCTTTTGATTGCTTCGTCCATTAGTCGTTTCCTCTTCATTTTTGGTCGTTGAGTGTTTTCTAGTTGAATGGGTGATTCTTGTCTGACTGATTGTTTTTTTGGTCCACCTCATGTTGCAGTCATGATTGAGTATGGCAATAGTCTTGTTGAGTTTATTTGCATTGTAAGTGGTCCTTGTTACATGTGTATGTATTTTTGTGCCTCTTGGTCCTTTGACTAACCCTAGCCCATGAAAGTGACATGTATTGTCACCAAGGTTGATTTCATCATCCACAAGGCATATGATAGCTCTGAATTCTCTTCTAGAAAGAATCAATACCCTCACTAAGTATTTAGTACCAAGTGATCCAAACATCAGTTGGTTGCTTTCATAGAAAAAAATGTCTCATTTTTTTATGAACAACTCCCAATTTAAATGGACATATTGAAAGCCTATATAACAAATATGTTAGAGGAATTGATAGAACTAACTTCAAATAAAACAATGTCAAGAACAAGGTTCGAACTTCAATTAAAAAATGATTTTGTGCATAATTGTGGGTAAATGTCAAAGTGAGTTTTTACCTTCAGAATAGACCTAATATAGATTCCTTCGGAATAGACCTAATATAGGTTTTGCGGGATTACAAACCTAATACAACTGACAAAATATGAATCCAAGGTCTAGAATTACAAAAATTTTCATTAAAAATTTCATATCAACTAAGCCTCCTCGCTTATGAAAGATGCTAAAATATTCTTGAATGGACTTGTATGACTACTCATTGGAAATCTCCACCCATTCTTTCTCCATTTCAAAAAATCACATCTCAATTAGATATCGTATGGAAAAGTTACAAGTTTTTTATGCCGAAATTTATCAAGTTGCGCCAAAACTCACTGCAACATATCACAAGATAACAAAATTTCATACAACACATGGTGTATCGCATCAAAAAAAAAAATCATGTGAAAAGTGTGTTGCATTAACAAAAATTGGTTCCAAAAAATAATTCACGCAAAACATAATGTATCGCTCCAAAAACAGATCCACATAATACATGTAGCGCATCATTTAAAAAATAAAAAACCTTATGCGATACAATAGCTCCAAAAAAAAACTAATGTGATACATATCACCCCCTTAAAAATTCCATGTGATAGGTGTTGAGTGGAGCATATCAAACAAGGTGTGAATTAGACCAGGTAGGAGGGTAATGACACGACCACAAGGACAAGCCAACAGGAGTTGAGAAATCAAAAGTGAAATATAAGCTAGATGAAGTGTTATGTGTCTAGTCTTTCATAGGGATTAGTCTTTTCAAGAGCCGATGCATAAATACTTGTTGTCTTATGATGCTTGAATTTTAAGCCACTTATGGCACTAACATTCATGCTATATCTTTTAGAATATCTTCCTTGCTTACTACATATATTTACTCATCATTTACTAAAGGTTTGATTTTCAATTGTATTTGGTTTCGAGCTTCATATTTTTGCTTTTAAATGTAACTATAAAGGTTTTAATTGACATTGTTTCTTCCCATGAAAGTAACCTACTTTCCTAATTCATTTTCTTCAAACTGACTAATTGTGGTTGATGGAATACACATTTCTTAGTTCCATTGTCTCACCTTGGTAGCACCATGCACAAAAAACATGCTTGAAACATTTTGTATGTCTTTCTTGGTTTATGAATTGAATTGAAAGGCCATATTGAAGATAAACCAGGGCTTCTTTGGAGTAGTGTGACAATGATTGGGCCATAACCTAACATAATGACTAATTAGTGGTTGTCCTTGCAATTTGGCTAGTGAGAAAGTCTCGTGTAATAGGCGAACCACCCACACACTAAGAAGCTACTCACGTGAAGGGTGAAACATTGAAGTCTACATAATGAAATCCAAAGGAGATTATTTTAATTATTCAGTTGCAACAAATCTATAAGACAAATCCTAATAAATGGCAGTCATCCCCTATCAGGCTAAAAAAAAGGCCACTGCTTCCCCCATCCATCAAATGGTAAGCATATATTGAATAAATCGGGGTGGGATAAGAAAAGAAGCTCATTCAAATAATGGGACATGTAGATATCTATGTTGGGGATATTGATGCTCGTTGGAAGTAGAGAAAGGACTATGACACTATGGTGACTCCATCAAGGTTATGGACGCTCAGAGATAATGGAGCAGCTCCTGAGAGATAATATATCCACACCTGGTGAAAATCATTTATATCTCAAATCTATATAGACCATGTGATGAAGATGTCATCCTAGATCATCGACTCATTTTAAGGAAATAAACATCATCATAATTCATCCTCTCGATACAATGGACAAGCTCCACTAGCTAGCATGCAAGCATCACCAGTGAATCCATCACGATGAAAGGTTTCAGGTTCCTACTTCACACTTATTCTGGAATGACCTTGAAGGTAAGAACATGATCCTCTACATTTTATGCTCATGATTCAAGGAAGACTAGCAGAGATTTTAGCCTCATCTAGTGTGTTGACAATTGTTGAGGCCTCAACAACCCCCCAAGTCCACTGACTTGATACCCCTCCTTAAAAAAGAAAAATTTCAAATATTTTGATTACTTCGTCCATTAGCCATGTGCTCTTGATTTTTAGTCATTGAGTGTTTACTAGTTGAATCAACGATTCTTGTCCAACTTCCCACCTTATGTTGCAATCATGATTGAGTATGGCAAGTCTTGTTGATTTTGTTTGAGTTGCAAGTGGTCCTTGTTGCATGTGTCACATGTGTATGTATTTATGTGCCTCTTGGTTATTTGACTAACCCTAACATGTGAAAGTGTCATGTATCGTCACCTGGGTTGATTGCAACATCTATAAGGCATAAGTTGGCTCTAAATTGTCTACCAAAAAGAATTGATACTCCCACTAAGTACTTAGTACCAAGTGCTCCAAACATCATTTGGTTGTTTTCGTAGGATAAAATCTATTAGTTGTTGATGGATAAACCCTAGTTTCAATGGACATCTTGAAATCTTGTATAACACGGATGTCAAAGGAATCGACAAAACTAAATTTGGGTAAAGCAATGACAAGAACGAGGCTCGAACTTCTATTAAAAAATGCTTTTCCACGTAATTGTGAGTATTAGTCAAAGTGATTTTTTACCTCCAGAATAGGCCTATTGTAGGATTTGTGGGATTACGAACCCAATGCAACTGATGAAATATGAAACTGAGGTCCAGAAGTACAAAAACGCTCCCCAAGAATTTTTCGTCAACTAAGCCTCCTCACTTATGAAAGCTATAGAAATGATCTTGAATGGAGTTGTGTGACCACTCATTGAACATCTCCATCTATTATATCTGCATTGCAAAAAATGGCATCTCTATTGGACATTGTATGGACAAGTTACAAGTTTTCTAGGCCGAAATTTATCAAATTATGCTAAAACCCACTACTATATATCGCACCAAAAACAAATTGTGGGTTAATCGCAGCTCGGGCTCGGACTGCAACCAGACCTAGCCGCCGGCCTCTTCTGCGCCTCTGGACGCAGGTCAGAGCCTCTTCAGCATCAGTTTCTTCAGTCACAGAGTGTCAGATCGAAGTCCTCGGTCCTCTGGAGACCAGTCTGAGCATCCCCGCAGATGTAGGGCTCGTTCAGAGTCCTGCCAATGGATTCCAATGGGGGCTCTGTCCCTCCTCCTCCGCTTGAGATCATAGCTTTCAAAGCATTGATAGCAACAGCACCGAAACGCCCACTCACGGCCAGTTAGTAGAAGTTCGTTAAGAAACTTGACACGATCCCCACGGTTGCTCTCCCTGAAGAAGAGACATGCAAAGCAGCCCTGAATCTCGCCGAGAGAGGGCTTATAGGCCATTTCATGGGTCTCTGGCCGTCCCCAAAGTCAGTAGAAGATTGGACACAAAGAAACTGGTCACCTCTGATCAAAGAGGGGGTCAAGAGTTACTTCGTTGGCAAAGGTTTCTTCATATTCGTTTTTGAAAACACAGATGATAGAAGTTTAATCTTCCGAAATGGCCCTTACTTCATGGGACCACAAGGACTGTATCTAAACAAATGGTCTTCCGATTTCGATCCCTCGCAGGATGTCCCCAAGGCTGTCCCAGTGTGGGTGCGCCTTCCTCATCTGCCTCTGCACTATTGGAATCAAAAAACCTTCCAGATCATCGGCAATGCGCTCGGAAAATACGTTGATCATGCAGCGAGGAAAGACCAGTTCTCGTGCGCCAGAATCTGTGTCGAAGTCGATCTAGAAGAGGGTTTTCCTGAAGCAATCAATCTCACGGTCGCTGGGTGGACACATATCCAGGAACTGGACTACGAGCAGCTCTCCTTCAAATGCAAATACTGCCACGGCCATGGGCACTTTGCAAAGCACTGCAAAAAAAAAGCAGAGGAGCAATCAGACATGCCAAAATAGGACCAATGGGCAGTAGTGCAAAAGAACCCCCAACAAAGAAAAGGAAACGGCAAAAGGCACAACGCAGGAGAATCAGGCAGCTCCAAGAACATTCAAGAACAGAAAACAAATCCGAAGGAAATAGAAATCCCACAGAACAATCTTGCAGGAGCAACTAATGTAAATCAGGAGCAATCAGAAGCCCCTTCACTCAACAAAGATAAGGGAGCAGATATTCAGGTAGTGGCCTCACAAGGCAGCCCTCACAATCCATCCTACGCTGAAATAACAAGGCCAAAACAAATTTAAAGTGTCGGATCATCAGAGGACAAAACCTTTGAGCGCCCCACTAAAAGAGCATGAAGGAAATCCCGCAAAGAACTAAGGGAAGAGGAAGCAGAGAGACTTAAAGTCCAAGGAAATCAATCCACTATAGAAATGTCCATCGACAAAAATACCAGATCAAGGCCGCCTAAAGGAGGCCCTTCCCTCTCCTCATAAGTTCAACATGAAACTCACCTCTTGGAACTGTAGAGGACTAGGGAGCGCCTCCAAAGCTGAAGCAGTCATGGACCTCCAGAAAATAGAACCCACAGATATCCTCATGCTCCAAGAGACAAAGATCGAAGACCGAATACTACTAGACATTAGCAAATCAAAATGGAAGAAGAAATCTGGCATTGCAGTAAGCTCAAGGGGCTCTTCCGGAGGGCTGGAAACTCTATGGACAGAAGACACCTTCTCACTGAACAAATCACACCAAACTCAACACTGGATCTTCACGGAGCTGACACATTTTGCAAGTAAGTTGACTATTTCCTTATTTAATCTTTACGTTCCTTTCATTTACTCCGAAAAAAGAGAATGTTGGGCCTCTCTTTCAGCATTTCTAGAACAACACAACCCCAGCAACATTATCTTAGCAGGAGATCTCAATATAGTACTCAAACCAAAAGAGAAAAGAGGCGGCTCCACCAGCAGAGACCCGATGCTGACCTTTGTGGAGGACCTTTAGCATCACTGGGATCTACTAGATTTCAGCCCTGTTCATGGCCTCTACACCTAGACGAATAATAGAACTGGGGCAGAGCATATCTCTGCTCGACTGGATCGTTTTCTGGTTCAAGGTTCCCTCATCATGGGAAAAAAGATAATCACAAACAAAATATTACCAAAGCTTACCTCTGATCATAAGCCGATTCTGCTGCACATAGAAGAAGAGGAAGATCTCGGGCCTCTCCCATTTCGTTTTAGCCCCTTATGGATAGAGAGAGAAGGCTTTTATGAAACCGTAAAAGAATCCTGGTCCAAAGCTTTCACAGGATCTTCAAGCTACGTACGGGAACAGAAACTAAAGGCCACAAAACAAGCGTTGAAAGAGTGGATAAAGACTCATGCCCCTACTCCAATCAATGCAAGGAAAGAAGCAGTGGCTAACCTTGAGGCTATGCAGGCAGAGATTGAAAATAAAGAGATTACTCCGGATCTGCTGGAAAAAGAAACAAAAGCACAAGTCTCAACATATCGCTCCTTCCGCAATGAAGAAGAATACTGGAGAATCAAGTCCACGAGTTTGTGGTTAGAGGCAGGTGATCGGAACACCTCCTTCTTCCACAGACAATATAGAGCCCGGCTATCAAGGAACCATGTCTCTGAAATAAAGACAGATGAGGGTCAGGTCAGCAAAGGCATCACCCAAATCAAAGCTGCAGCGGATAGCCACTTCAAAAATCTGTATAGTGATGAAACCCAGGCCACAGAAGAAGAAAGTGCAGATTTCCTGAGCAATATTCCTCACCTCCTCAGTCCAGAAGACAATGTTGTTCTCACCAGAGAGGTAACAGAGGAGGAAATTATCAAAGTTATTTGGTCCATGGGCTCAGACAAGGCACCAAGCCCTGACGGATTCTCGATACATTTCTATAAAGTTTGCTGGAATATCATCAGAAGAGACCTTCAAAAAATGATAACGGGGTTCATGAGAAAAGCCAAGATTGGAGGAGGAATCAACTCCACTTATCTCGCTTTAATCCCCAAGGAATCCAACCCTGAAACTTTTGCCAGGTTCAGACCCATATCACTATGTAATGCCTCTTACCAAATTCTGGCCAAGCTGCTTGCAAATAGGATCAAGCCCCTGCTCAAGAAGCTGATCTCCAGCCCTCAAGGAGGCTTTGTGGAGGGCAGAAACATTCTTGACAACGTCATACAAGTTCAGGAAATAATTCACTCCAGCAAAAGGCGAAAAGAGAAAGGAATGATGATCAAATTAGATATGGCAAACGCATTCGATCGAGTTAATCGCTCTTTCCTCATCAAGACCCTCCTCGCCTTTGGTTTCTCGCCTCATTTTGTACAGCTCATAAATGCCTGTATAGAAAACCCCTGGATTGCTCCCATTGTCAATGGCAGACCCTCAAATTTTTTTCAAGCCAGGAGAGGCATAAGGCAGGGCTGCCCCCTCTCTCCTTTTCTGTATATCTTAATGGCTGACACACTAAGCAGAAAACTCTCAGCTGAAAGAACAGCTGGCACCATTCCTGGCCTTAAATCCTCCCCAGAGGCTGTTTCTATGAATCACTCCCTCTTTGCAGATGACTCTCTGCTCCTCGGAGGTGCGTCCACCAGAATTTCTATAGCCTTCGACTCTGTCCTCAAAAGCTACTGCAGAGTCTCAAGAGCTCTTATCAACGAGAGAAAGAGTGAAATATTCTGTTGGAACACAGGGCATCAAGAGCTCAACAACATCGTGAATATTTTGGGATTCAATGGACACGCCAATTGGGAAAGGATAAAATATCTTGGCCTGCCTATCACAATTGGGGCCAATAAAAGATCTCACTGGGCAGACATTATTTGTAAACTCAAATCCAAAATCGCAGCCTGGGGTGGCTTCTGGATGACCAACGCAGGCAAACTAATTTTAATAAAGTCCCAATTGGCCACGCTGCCAATCTATCAGTCGACCTTCCTTCTTTCTCCCAGAGCTGTCACGGATCAGATCACAAAGTTGTTAAGGGATTTCCTCTGGCATGGAGGAAAAAGAAACGAAAATAGACTGCCACTAGCAAAATGGGATTTGATTCGGCGCCCGATTGCAGACGGGGGACTCCAAATCCAGGACCCCTCCCTTATTAATCAAGCGTTGGGAGGTAAACTTCTATGGAAAATCGCCCACGACCCCAATCATCCGACCAACTCAACTCTCTTATGCAAATACGCCCGGAATTCTTCTTTCAGAAAACTTCAATACGACCCCTCAGGTAAAAGCACGCTAGTCTGGAAATTATGTTGCAAGAGCAGCAAGTTTTTCAACAACTATTTGTACAGAGCGCCGGGTAATGGCAAGAGTACCTACATATGGCAAGATAGAATAATGGGGCGTGATCCTCTGGAGGCGAATCAAGACATTGCTGAAATCAGAGACTGGCTAATTCGGGCAGGCAAAATTAGACTCTTTGATATCTCTTCGTGGGACAGATGGGGAGATTGGGCCAGTTGGGACTTTACTGGCATTCCTGAATGGCTTACATATCAAAAAAATCTCCTTACCGAATTACTAGAAGGCGCCAATCCTGAAAATCACAGATTGAGGGACAGCTGGGCATGGGGACTGACAGGAACTTACACCACAGCAGCCGGATACAAAGCTCTACGGAATACAAAAGACAACAGTCATCCACCTGCCTTCTGGAAGCTAGTGTGGGACAATCTAGCTCTCCCCAAAGTCAATTTCTTTTTCTGGACGGTGGTGCAAAATAAACTTCTCACAGGAGATAATCTAGAGAAACGGAAAATTGTAGGGCCCCACAGGTGCGAACTCTGCAGAAGCAACTCCGAAACAGCCCAAAATTTATTCCTGGAGTGCAACTTCACGAAGGAAGTATGGAGACTCTCCCTTCTAGACCTGCAAATTCCAGCCTTTCCTCGAAGTACAGTTGCTGCTTGGTTCGCCTCTTGGAACAACATCTATCCTCTTTGCATTCCCTCTAAATCCTTCTGGCGGAAAATCTGGACAGCAATACCCAAATTCGTTTGCTGGCAGCTATGGTTGGCTCGGAATGACCAAATCTTCAATGGACATTCTCGCACCCCCCTTCAGGTGGCTGTCAAAGCTAAAGCTCTCCTCTTGGAAATAGCCCAACATTAGTACTTCAACGAAGATCCTCTGCTCCGGCCTGAAGAAAGAAGTTGGCTCAGTCCATTAGAACCCTCTCCTCGCAAGCGCCTCCTCATTCCTCAATCAGCAAACCCGGAGTGGAGATTAAGAGAATCTGAAGAAAGCTTCACAAACTGGTGGAAATCAAAATATCTTACCACAATCTTCTTTGACAGGGCCTCCAAAGGAAATCCCGGAAACGCGGGCGCTGGAGGGATTATTTACTCACCGGACGGGACCCTAAGAGACTGCTTCTGCTGGGGCCTTGGACAGAAGACCAATAACCAGGCAGAGATCCTTGGCATCCTTAGAGCTTGCCTAATAGCAAGAGAAAAGGGAGACAAAGATCTCCAAATCTTTGGAGATTCAGAACTTCTTATTAAAAAATTAAATTCGGAGGACCTCTTCAACAACGCTAGCCTCAACAAAATTCTGGGTAGAGAGAAAAGAGTCCTTCAAGCTTTCACCTCCTTTAAGTTCTATCATATTCTCAGAAACCTGAACGGAGAAGCGGATCGGATGGCAAACAAAGGATGCACCCTCACTAAAGGGCAGATCCTCATCAATGACGATATCAGCTATCAAATTCCTTGAAGAGAGTGTAACAGTGAAGCCGAAAATGCTGGCTAGCACCTATGTATCCGGGGCTGCCTTGGCAAAGACCCCTATTATCATTTTCAAATAAATAAAAATCATAACCGTTTCAGTTAAAAAAAAAAAAAAATTGTGCAACACATGGTGTATCACATCAATAAAGATACATTAAAATGTGTCGTATTTAAAAAAAATATCGTGTGAAACATATATCTCCAAAAAACAAGTGAAATTAGCAGCAAAGTTGCTTATGCCTGCCAAAATGTTTTAACTTGGTAGTTTTATGTAGTCTAAAGCTAAAATTTAAAGTAATTATGAAACACTTGAAACTTGTAATAATGGATTAATTATTCATAGCCTAAAATCAAAGGAGAAGTGAAAATAGTACTTCATGCTTTTAAAAGTTAATGTAAAATTGAACACATCTAGGTCTTAATAACTATTCACCATGTCATAAAGAGTAAATTGAATTCTTCCAAACCTTTTTAAAATAAATTAATAAATAAAAATTGTGGTATATTAGTCATATTCATAATACTTCAAAATATGACCAAGCTAAAACACATTTGCTCTTGTAGATTTTTAAATAAGAAACTTTCAGAGTTATGTAATATCATCTAAGTAATTTTAACTTGATAATAATGTGATATATATACAAATGATGTAATCTTCATTAAAAAAAAAGTAAATTTGTACCTACCATATGAAAGTTAATACAAATGGTATTATAATTAATTAGTAGTTTCTTTTACTCTTTGAAATTTTATGAGGAAATTTTTAGACAGGGAATACAATATGAAACTTGTAGAATAAGTGTGTGAAATACAAATGGTATTATAATTAATAAGTAGTTTCTTTTATTCTTTGAAATTTTATGAGGAAATTTTTAGAGAGGGAATACAATATGAATATGAAACTTGTAGAATAAGTGTGTGAAAATTTAGACATAACTCTAGAAAAAAAATTCCACTTTGGTAATGAAAAATGATGAAGTCCTTTTTTTTTAATTTTGGAAAACAATTGATTTTGTATAGGTGATAATCTATAAAGTGCAAAGGTGTTGACATAATGTTTAAGAGAGATTTATGCTATGCATAATGATCAATGCCAGATTTTCACCGTATTTAAGAAAATAGAGAGAGATTTATGCTATGCATAATGATCAATGCCAGCTTTTCACCGTATTTAAGAAAATAGATGAAATGTTTGAAATAAATTTCTGCTATATTCCAAAACTTTTCACTATATTTATGAAAAAAAATTGAAAGTGTGTTTACAAAAAAGATTTTTCTTAAAATAGATTTATGTTCTGTATAGTGATGAATGCTAAAGCTTTTTATTATTTTATGAAAAAAATTGAAAGTATCTTTACATAAAAGATTGGGATTTTCATTATTTTATGAAAAAAAGTTGAAAATATCCTTACATAAAAGATTGGGAAAATAAAGTAAAATAATTATTTTTGTCATTTATAAATTCAATATTTATTCCAGTTTAGGCCACACTTACAAATATAAAGCCTATGGACATTAAGAGATTATTTTCAATATCTACTACCAATTAATTGGGCATAAAATTTCAAAATTCCTTTCAATTTATATACAAATTAATTTACAAATTTTAATCTAGTAGATGAATATTTTTGACCATTTCTTCTTTTTAATTAGCCTAGTCTAAATGTTATACTTTTTTGCTCTTTTTTGCTCTTTTTGGCTATTTTTTCCATTTGATTTTGCAAATTTGAGTTGCTAAGTTTGTGTAATACTAGTTTTCAAGGGGTTTTTCAGCAAACTGAATTCATTTATACATTCAAAAATACAATTTAAACAACAGAAAATAAAGATTTTATTCATATATACGTCATCCGATTCTGACCAAAAAAATCCAAAAATAAAACATTTAACCCACCTTTTTTAATTTACTTAATATTAAAAAATTTTCAAATATAAATTTTCTAAATTATTTTCTATTTATAATTTAAAAACTATTAAAAATTAAAAACTACTACTCAATATTAAAATTTTCCCAAACTTATAATTCAAAATTTCCTATCTATATATATATATATATAATTTAAAAATTTCCTGTCTATATTTTTAATAACGACTACTCAATATTAAAATTTTCCCAAACTTATAATTCAAAATTTCCTGTCTATATATATAGTTTGACGACTTATGTCACTGAATGATTACAAAATGGTTTTTCTTGTAATTAGCAGTCACTGTGAAGGGAATGGATGGAGTTTTTTATATTTAATGCCATAGTTTTTGACATTAAATATTTAATGCCTGCATCGAACATTTAAGACTCTTGCATAGGGTTTACAGATGACAGGTGTTATATCCCATCACATTTTTTTTTCTTTATTTTTTAATTATTTTTTATTTGATAAATAGTTATAAAACAACATAAAAAAATTCTAATCATAAATATTAACCAATTATAAAATAGAAATTTATATTTTAAAAATTCGACATTTATTTTCTAATTCAATTTTTAATTATTGCTTATTTGATAAATAGTTATAAAACACCATAAAAATTTTATAATCATAAATATTAACCAATTATAAAATAGAAATTTATATTTTAAAAATTCTACATTTATTTTCCAATTCAATTCAAAGAATAATCAGTTTAATAAATCAAATTTTGAACACTTTCAAAAAATTATAATAAAATTTGAAAAATCGTAAAGTATTTAAAAGTTAAAAGTGTTTGAATCCAAACCAATTACCATATACTCTTTTTTCCATAAGAAAATTATCACAATTATATTAATAGAAATATAATTTTCATATTCATAAGTTTGACAACCATTTATAGAGATGGCCAAAATGATTGAAACATCTGAGAGATACCATAAGCTTGCAATCTCAAAAGAGTTATAGAAGTGTCCGACGAGACTCCAAATCTCCCAATACATACATCAAAAAAGAAGTCAGAAAACTCTTGCCACCACAAACTAGAAATCTATAAATATGTTCCCACTGAGCTTAAAACTGAAAAAACAAGCTTCCCAAAAAAAATGCAAGAACCACTAATAGATGTTGATGATGCTATGTTGGCCCGCCAAACCGCTAGAGCACTTGTGAATCTTGATATTGCCTTCAGAAACTAGGAGCGCTTTCTTTGATTGCTCATCAGCTTCCTTGTTGAATTCTCGATAAATGTGATAAAAGTTTATAACCATAAACTTCTTCCTTAGCAGCTCGATTCTTTGTTTCCAGCCTTCAAGGGAGCTAACACACAAATTAATCTTCTTGTTTAACCAGTTTATGATGACTTTTGAGTCCCCTAGGAACTGTAACTGTTGAATGGACAAATGATTTGCTAAGAAGAGTGTAGCCCACACCCCCATGAGTTCATCCTTTGTATTTGATCCAGCACCACAATTCAAAAACCATTTATAACCTGTAGATGTTGAGAATTTTATAATGCCCCCAGCACCACAACAATACCCATCCGCCCGTGTTGCACCATCAAAACAAGCCATCGGAAACTCGAGAGTTTCTTCTATCCAGCAAGAGCGTAAAGAAGGAAAGACCGATGTGTTCACCGGGTTATGATAATTTCCTAGTGCCTTTATGACCACCAAGTACACTGAAGGTTCCTTATTTTCGAAGATAGTTGCATTTCTCTCTTTCCAAATAAACACAGGTGTTGGCCGCAAGACAAGGAGAAGCACTTTTATCCGATGTCCAATTCGATAAGCATTCATCTAAGTCATTTCCTCTCCAATCCTGAAGATTCTTTTTTAAAGACTTTAATTTTTCCCAGATCAGTTTTCTAAAAGGACAAAAAATGAAGAGATGTGCACTATCTTCACTATCACTCTTGCAAAGATGGCATCATCCCGGACCCTTCCACCCCCTAAGTTGGAGATTATTCCACGTCAAAATCTTATTTTTCACTACCAACCACAAGAAAAGTTTTATTTTTTGTTGAATATTCCACTTCCACAATTGCTTATGCCAACCTGTGATCCTTGACTGATTTCGGGTAGAAAATAAGGCCCCATATACATTCTTTGCTGAAAGAGAACCTGTGGATTCGCCCCCTATCCATAAAAGCTCGTCTTTCTTCTTCGATAGGGTGATCCCTGATGCTTGAAGAGCCCATCTATAACAATCCCATTCATCTGCCAGGTTACCTGTAAGAATCAAATCTGAGCTGTTGCTCCAAGTCAATAATAATGAATCATGTTCATGGATTTTCCATACCTGAGCCAAAACCGAGAATTGATTATGTCTTAGAGCATTGAGGAGTTGTACAGATAGAAAAGATGAGCTTCCCAGGCCCAGAATTCTATCCCTTCCAAGAGCCACATGATGACCTGTGTCGGGCTTCCAGCAAATCCAATTTTTAATCAAATGGACTGATTTTATAAGGTTGTTCCATATCTTGGAAGCCCCTGGTTGATGAAAAGATATTGATATGACCCAATTGTTGACAGTGATATATGGAAAATACTTACCCTTAATCACTTTATGCCAAATTCCATCTTTGGTTAGGACACACCACAAAGTCAAAGCAACCATCTCTTTGCTAAAGGAAAAGACATTACGAAACCCCCAGCCTCCAAAGCACTTTGGTTGTGCAAGTATCTCCCAGCCACAAAGATGAAAATGTTTTGATTCACCACTCTCGTTCCATAAAAATTTGAAGAGTAATTTTCTTAACTTATGTAGAATAGAAAGCAGGATAGATGTCAGGGATAACCAACAGACGGGATGACTTTCCAAGACTGCTTTACAAAGAGTATACCTACCCCCCAGAGACAGCCATCTATAGCTCCAATGTTTTATCCTCTTTTCAATTTTTGATAGAAGCCACACCCAGTCCTTGGTCTTCTGTAAACCAACCTTTAAAAAATAACCCAGGTATTTGAAACCCACAGATAAGTCAGAGAAACTATAAGGAAGAAACTGTTTGAAAGACTAAATTTCTGGTTCCATAAGTCCAGAATAGTGAACCGTCGATTTTAAATGGCTAATCAATAATCTAGTAGTCGAGCAGAACAACATAACAAGTCTCTCGACTTCTTTCCATTCCTGTACTGTAGCATTTGATAAGATTAATATATCATCTACAAATAAAATATGTAGAATCTTTATAACTCTCGATACTTTAATGCCTTTTAAGATTCCTTCTTACTGGCTTGTTTTTAATAATAGACTCAAGCTTTCCATCACCAAAATAAAGAGGAGTGGTGACAACGGGCACCCCTGATGCAAACCTCTACCACTTTTAAAAAATTTGACTGCCTCCCCATTAACTAGAACTACAAAGGATGTTGTATTCACACACGCCATAATCCAATTAGTCATTTGCGTTCCAAACCCGATTTGAAGTAAAATCATCCTAAGAAAGTCCCAACTAATACAATCGTATGCTTTCTGCAAGTCAAGTTTTAAGATGAGAGCCTTTAAATTTTTCTTCTTAATACTATGAATACACTCGTGAGCTGTACCAATTGCATCGTGGATCTGACGCCCCTCCAGGAAACCTAATTGTTTTGACGATAAAGCTCTTGATAGAATCGGTTTTATCCGATTTTCTATCACTTTGGAGATCACCTTGTAAACCAGATTACACAACGATATTGGCTTGTAATCCTCGAAATGTTGAGGTTTATTGAATTTAGGGATCAATGCTAAAAATGTAGAGTTAATGCTTCCAGCTATGCGTCCACAGGTCCGAGCTTCCTCCACCATTGCCAAAAGGTCCTCACTTACAAGATCAAATAAATGTAAGAAAAATTCCGCAGTCTAGTCATCAGGCTCGGGGATTTTGTCTTTTTTAAACAAATAAAGAATCGATTTCAATTCCACTAGTGTTACACACTTACAAAGATCTCTCTCTTCATCCCCATTTATCATCTTTTTGAACAAACTCACCTCTCCAACTTGATTCGTAGATATACCATTATATGAAGACTTAAAGAAACTCCTGAAATAATTTACAACCTCAACCGCTATAGCTTCTTGACCTTTATGAATAGTTCCTGAATCATCACAAATCTCCCATATATGTTTTTTATTCCTCCTGTGGTTAACAAACTAATGAAAGAACCTAGTGTTTTGATCTCCACTTTGGACCCAAATGGCCCGACTCGAAATGCGCCACAAATCCTCTTGATATTTTAAACATTTGTTCCTTTCAGCTTCAAATTTAATAAGAGTAGACTCCACCTCAAGAAAAGTAGAACCCTTCGAGAGCCTTTGAATGTATAGTTTAATATTACCTTCCAAGTAATCTAGAGCTTTTGCATCCCAGTCCTTTTTATCTTTTGCCCATCACTTTGTAATAACTTTTAGGTCCTTCAGCTTCCAAATAAAACAACGTTGACAGTCTGATTCCTGAAAGAATTTTGGGTCATTCCATAACTCATGCACTAAATCATTAAAGTCTTTTTCTCTAAGCCACTGAGAGTGAAATTTAAAAGGGTATGCTTTTGGGAGGAGAGAGTTCTCCAATTGCAAAATAATTGGTGCATGGTCCAATACATAAGGAAATTCTACCCAAGTTTTGTACAAACTAACATTCTGAAACAGGTCCTTCGATACCAAAAACCTATCCAATCGCTTGGCAATCATATCGCTACCTGAACAACGATTACGCCATGTCGGTGCCAACTTGTCGGGCTGAACATCTATAAGTTTATGATTTTGAAAAAGAGAAATAAAGAAAGATGCAAGTTGTCTCGAAGACACAGATCCTCCCCAAATTTCTCCCGTTAAAAATGTAAGATTTAAGTCCCCCACAATCACTAGAATTTTTAGAGATAACAGACCATTGTTTTCCAGATTCGTCCAGAACAGTTTACGCTCTAGACACGGGCCATATACATCAAGAATATTGATCTTTCTCTTAGTAGCAGTAATCGACCATGTTAACAAAATCCTGCCACAAGTAAGGTATGGAACCAAACTAAAAAGGTGTGGATCCCACGAAACCAGAAGACCACCTGAAGAGCCTACCAAACTCACTGCACAAGTTAACCAGGAGGGACGAAACTTTTGCATATAAAACCGAGATTTTTGTTCATGAACCATTGTTTCCTATAGGAATACAATATTTGGATGTGTACTTTCCAAGGCACGCCGGAACGAGGAAATTTTTAGGGACCCTCCAATCCCTCTAAGGTTTAATGACATAAAAATCATTACTTATCCCTTGGTAGGGCCTTCATTGCTCTAAGTGCCCCACTGTCAGAAGAGGAAGGGTCAGTGCCTAAGGAAATGGAGTTTGACGATTGTAACTTCTTCCTTGAAATTCTCGTTTTGATTAGAGAATATTCAATTCCAAGTCCCTGAGACCATGAGTATTCTTTTGTTGAATCAACCTGATGGGGAGACTCTAAGATAACATCCCCAGAGGAAGAAGGCAAATCAATGATAGCATTCCCAAAGAAGGTAGGTAACTGTGCCAGAGGTTTATTATCACGGAGAAAGGGGATCAAGGAATCCAAAACCGCAGACAAGGAGAAATCTCCCTCCTCAAATTCACGACATCCTAGAATCGGAACAGTCTCGACCGGGAAGGGGGAAACCCCCTGTTGAATATCCACAGAGGAGTTGGAATGAGTAGGTTCCCGGTCCGCTAGTGGTCCAGGACTAATATGCTAGTAAACAGCAGTAGGTAGATCCTTCCGAACACATACAGATTTACCAATAGAACCACCTAGACCCCTAACGATAGGCTGTTGAATACAGGCAAGGAAGGAAAGTGCAAAGGATTTAATACAAGAGAGTCAAAATCTTCCCTCGAGGGTAGCACCACAGAAGAGTGAAGTGAGTTTAAAACAGGTGAGGACTTTAGAGCTTCCCTCTCCAATAAGGATAAGGTATTAAAAAGAGCCGGACAATAAAAGTGTAACTTACCAGTAAAAGAAACATCCTGTTCCAGCAGGGACTGATGCTCCGACTGTGGAAACCGGTAATCGACTCTTGTTGAAGCTACTTCATCGTTTATGTCTTCCATGTCCCTATGAAGAGCAATGTCTTCCAAAACTTCCTCTTCCACTCTTCCCATACAAGTACTCCTCAGATGACCAGTACCATGACAGTTGCTACAACGGAAAGGGATATCGAGATAGTCCATTCTCTAGACTAGTCTGCGTCCCCTCCATTCAACCTCTAGGAGCTCCGAAAGACCTCTGTGGACGTCCATCTCCACCAAAATCTTCCCCATTTTTCTATTTGCAGCTGAAAGAATAGAGTCACCTAGTGAAATGAATGTGCCTAAAGAGTTACCGATAGCTTCTAGGGAATTTGCATTCCACAACTGTAGTGGTAAACCAGGGAGTAAAACCCACAGACATTGGAATTGGAAATACTTCGTCTCTGGGTTAAAGGCCGCACGCCAGTGCTTAATCATAAGGCTGGAGCCACCAATCATCCAACGTTGAGCTAATAACTGAGTAGGGTCTTCAGGAGAATTACAAATAAAACCTATCCATCCTTTGGTCAAAAAAATTAGCTTCGGGGAGTATCCTAACAAAGGCTTCCAGGTGAGGTCCACCCACTCCAACAAGGAAACTTTACAAAAAAATATGTATGAAATTCTACCAACTAGACCACATAGCGTTAACTTGCATGTCTCGACAAGACCCACATCCAAGCCTAACACCATCTTATGGACAATTTTCTTTTCCCTCCACAATTTGCGCCTAGACCCAGAGTTCTTTGTACTCTTAACACCTTCCTTTGAATTATTTGGAGCAGACTTAACCTTACACCGGTGTTCCCTAGACCGTGCCATAGTAAAATTCTCAGACAACTCTGGAAACCCTGAAGATGACTGAAAATACGCAGCAAAAGACAAAGCAGGACCATAACTAAGGGTAGTGTGTGAAGGCAGAGGTAGTTGAGAGTGAGCAATGTGCGGACTAATGACGTCAGTACGAAGCCCTATTGAATCCACCTGGTCGAAAAGACCCATAGCCTTCCAAACTACTTCGTTAGCCACATTCATCAGTGTGCTGATGTTTGCTTCGACAATTGGTGAGATCGTAGAGGCCATATAGTACCAGCTAGGCTCCACTGAGCCCGAGCCCCCAGACAATTAATAAGATACAGTAATGTGCCCGAAAAAACACACACAAAAAAGTTAATGATCCAAACAATAAATAAATGACCCAAGCACCATTTGGCTAAAAGCATTAGCGCACCCCAACATGAATCTCAACTAACCAGTTCTCTAAAATAGATAAGTTGCAAGTGCCTCCTCAAAAAAAAAAAGCAAGACTAAATCACGTTCCAATCACGCGGTTTTCCGCAAAACCGCCATCACCGTTTAAACCACAAAAAAATCCCAAAACCACTCCAAAAAGATGACTTTAATGCCTCTACGAAAACCTGATGGACTAAGAAGTGTAAACCAGACTACTCGATGCCAGCCCTACACCCTGTGTACTCCCCGACGCCATTAGAGACCACTCCAAGAAGTTCAAGATTCAAATAATCATTCCCGCCCCCACAGCTAGGAGAAGCCATTATTTACCCATGATATGATTCCAATTACCATATACTCTGCCATAGGCAGGTATAATAATTCACATGAAACATGGTGTATAGCTCCAAAAAAATCAATGCGAAAAAATGTATCATATCATTAAAAAACGTGTGATACAATAGCTCAAAAAACGTAATGCGATAAATATCGCTTCCTTAAAAATTCATGCGATAGGTATTAAGTGGTGCGTATAAAACAAGGTGTGAATTAGATAAGGTAGGAGGGTAATAAGTTGTAAATAAGACAAATTTAGGTGGCACATTAAACATGTTTTTAATAGGAGACCAACCAAAGTGGATGGAAAGCGTATAGGACAAAAGGGTGCACATAAAAATGTTTTAGCATATTGTAAACTTGGTCTTAATTATTATATTTTGAACCTTGCCTTACTAGTCTATGCAGCCTTACTAGTATCTAATTACTATATTTTGAACCTTACTTTATTAGTCTCGGCATAAGGTTAGGACTATAACAATCGATTTATACTAGTTATTAGTGAATTTCATGACTATAGTAATCGATTAATTGTTGTAATTGTTGATTGGCTATTAGTTCTATCTTTGACTTAAAATTTTCCCTCATTTTCAATGTCAAATATATGTCACTCTCAATAATATTTTTATTTTAATTAAAATAAATAAATAAAACTTTATTTTTTTATGATATTATTGAACTTCAACTTTCACTTTTTATTGTCGGGTTAGCGACAGAGTGCATTAAAACCTATACTTTGTGAGGCAGAGTGCATTAACACCTATGCTTTGTCATGCTCTAGCAAAAGTCAATGAATAAATATATTAGAGATATGTTAATATATTTTGTTTACAATATTCATTTCTCATCACATAGAGCTTGAGACATCTATCTATTGACTGCCCTGGCTATTCATAACCCTGCATATCAATTCAGACCCTACCTATTACATACTCTCTATATTCATCGCCACCTTGGCTATCTATTCATCGCCTTGGCTATTCATAACCTTGCATATCAATTCAGACCCTATATGTTACACTCTCTATCTATTCATTGCCCTCGCTATATGGAGAAGCAATGCTACCGTTTTGCAATGTTTTACATCAATGCATCTAATATCTATAGCAAGGTCATTCCTTCTTCCATGTTAAATGATTTTTTTACTTTCTATGTATTAGGTCCATTTTTTTCCAACATTAACATATATCATAATTTTATATGCATTTGTAAATTATAGTTGAAATTGGATAAGGAAGCTTACCCTGGAGAGAGCACACTAGCACTAGAATGGGTTCAAAATGATGATTGCTTAGAGATGGAGGTGGCCATGAAGGTGATACTCCTCGTCCAACCCCATTAATTTTTCTTGTGATGAGTATGATGTTTCTCCTCGATCAGAGATTATCATTGCAGAGCCCGAGCAAAACCCTTGAACCTTATGTGAAAGCAACACTTTCGTCCTGAGTAGAATTGTGAATTTACACATACTCAACAAACTCTAGAGCATCCATATTTCCATCGCAAGAGCATCCATAATGGTTAGATATTCATCTGCCACCTCCTTATCAACAATAACAATATTATCGCCAAGTGAGGCATAATTTACATACTGACCTTTCTTCTCTACACTCGTTGCGTAAAATTGTACTATGAAGTGATGAAGTATAGTGATGGATGACCAAGACAAGTAGGTTACTAAAGGCTTCCCAATGGAAAAACTTACCAAATCATTACAAAAATTTCATGGGACCTTAAAGGAACCTCTCTGTAGGTTCGCCTCCTAAATGCATGTGATGCAAACTATATAGATTCACGACTACTTAATGATTTGCTTCCTAGTTTCGACACAATTCATTAAGTTGCATCTGGTACACCTTCATAGCTTTTGCTTCATGTTTATTT
>JASDQU010101916.1:43795-59631 GCA_032191745.1 Picea mariana
TGCATCAACAAACCCATGTATGTCCAAAACTCTATCCAATCCCGATCCTCCTTGGTTTCACAATCCATAACTGGTAGTGCCACGTAAATACCTGAAGACCCTCTTTATTGTTGTCCAATGCTCCTTCCCTGGTTTTGACATATACCTTCTCAAAAATCCCACTGCATGTGCAATGTCTGGTCTAGTACAAACCATTGCATACATCAAACTGCCAAGTACATTGGCATACGGAACATGGGACATGTCCTCTTCTTCTTCCTATTTCTTGGGACACTAATATGAAGATAAATTTACACCTATAGGAATATGAACCTTGATCGATTTACTTCCATGCATATTAAACCTCTGTAATATCGTCTCAACATATTTTCTCTGAATCAACCAAAGTTTCATGTTTGCACGATCTCTTTTAATCTCCATTCCCAGAATGAAGTTAGTAGCACTGATATCCTTCATGTCAAATTTGGAGGATAGCTGCAATTTCACCTCCTTGATAACATCCATGTTATTTCCTACCAACAACATATCATCAACATACAACACTACATAAATGAAGTGATTACCAACCTGCTTGGAATATACACAGTGATCATCCCTACTTCTCACAAATCCCAATCTAAGGATGTATGTGTCAAAATTTTGGTACCACATCCTAGGTGATTTCTTCAGACCATATAGTGTCTTCTTTAGCTTACAGACCAACTCTTTCTTTCCCTTCACTACAAATCCTTCTGGATGCTTCATGTAGATTTCTTCTTCTAGATCCTCATGTACGAATGTTTTCTTCACATCCATCTGTTCCACTTCAAGATCAAAAGTAGCAGCAATAGATAAAAGAAATCTAATAGAAGTTAACTTGGCAACAGGAGAAAAAATCTCACCAAAGTCAATTCCCTCTACCTAGGAATAACCTTTCGCTACTAACCGAACTTTGTATTTCTCCACTTTTCCTTCTGCATTAAACTTCTTCTTAAACAACCATTTTCTACCAATAGATTTTATTTCAGCTGGAAACTCAACTAGATCCCATGCCTCATTCTTATCCAAGGCATCCATTTCTTCAACCATGGCCTTCTTCCAGAGTTTACTATCCTCTGAATTCATTGCTTCCCTAACAGTTCTAGGATCATCATCAGTAATAGATAAAGAAAAATTAGAACAAAAATTAGGTAGACTATACCTTTATGGTTGCCTACTTTCCCTCACTGATCTCCTCAATACTGGGGTATGAGGTTCTTCTTCTTATGCTTCATCTTCTTCAGTTGATTCAGATTTTGCATCATCCAACTCAACCTATATTTTCTCAGGTTCTTCTTTCCTTGGTAGGAATTGTTGTTTGGGAAAATATTTCACCTCTCTAAAAATAACATCCCGACTATAAACAATCTTCTTAGTTTATGGGTTCCAAATCTTATAACCTTTCACACCATATTTATAACCAATAAAGATACACTTTTCAACTTTATTATCCAGCTTAATCCTATTTTCCTTTGGAACATGTACATAAGCATCACAACCAAACACTCTGATATGTTCAAGATATGGTTTCTTACCAGTCCACACCTCGTGTGGATTTTTATCATCCAACGCTGATGAGGGTGATCGATTTCAAACCAGGTAACATGTTGTACCCACTACATCTGCCCAGAATTCTTGTCCTAAATCGACACCACTAAGCATGCTCCTTGTTTTTTCCATCAGTGTCTTGTTCATCCTTTCTGCAACTCCATTCTTATGAGGTATGTATGGAGTAGTCTTATTTCTTTCTATACCACACTTCTTACAAAATTCTTTGAATTCATTTCCTAGGAATTCTCCACCATTATCTGTCCTCAATACCTTTATTTTCTTCTCTGTCTGATTTTCTACCAGAGCCTTAAACTCTTTAAATTTATCAAATACCTCATATTTATTTCTAAGAAAATAAATTCATGTGTTCCTTGAGAAATCATCTATGAATGAAACATAATACACATATTTACCTAGTGATGGAATAGGCACAGGACCAAATACATCATTGTGTATCAACTCTAAGATTCCCTTTGCTCTTGTAGCACCAGATGGGAATCTTACTCGATTCTGTTTATCATATATGAAATGTTCACAGAAATCAAAATCCAGAGTGCAATTAGACATACCTTCAACCATACCTTTACGCTGTAGTGTTCGAAGTCCCTTTTCTCCAATATGCCCCAGTCTTTGATGCCACAACATGGTCTTCTTTCCAAGGATAGTATTGGTCTTTTCTTCTTTACTTCTCTACTCAGGGACAACAGAACTATTATACCCATTAGTATAAGTTCTTCCCAACAACTTGTACATAATTCCACACCTAAATCCCCTCATAAACACCATTGCTCCTTGTACCATCTTGCAAGTGCCCTTTCCTAATACATTATCCACACCTTCATAATCCAACTTGCTTACAAATATTAGGCTCCTAGCTAGTTTTGGAATGTGCAGAACCACAGGGAGAGTTCTAATCCTTCCATATTTTAGCAACAACTTAACCCTTCCACGTCCCATGATTTTGGTTGTCGAGTCATCTCCTAGGAATAAATCACCACCATTGTACTTTTCATATTCATAGAACCACTCCCTGTGAGGAGTCATATGATATGACTCACTTGAGTCAATCAACCATACACCACGGTATGCATATGTACCTATATATGCAAGGTAAACATCACCTCCTTCTTCAGTGGAGGTTTTTATGTCTATGGAAGAAGCATTATCAGATCCCTTTGGTTTATCGTCCTTATTAGACTTGCAATCTTTCTTATAATGCCCTGCTTTACCACACTTCCAACATTTCCTAAAATATTTTCCTAGAGACTTCGATCTACCTTTAGATTTAGATCTCCCCCTCAAATACGTACCAGAATTCTTGTCTTGGGTACAACCTCTTACAAATAAATCATATGTGCTCTGACCATCCATGATTTTCTGCCTCATCTCTTCAGATAACAATGATATAACTACATAATCATACTTCAATGTAGATTGAGTGGTACTACCAATTGCTACAACCAGACTATCCCAAGAGTATGGAAAAGAATACAAAAAATTAATGCACTTATCTTCTTCTGCAATCATAATATTAACAGAGACAAGTTGACATACCAAAGTATTGAAGGCATTTAGATGTTTTGTCACAGAATCTCCATCTTCCATCCTAAGATGATACAACTTCTTTCAAAGAAACAACTTGTTTACTAGGGACTTTGATTGATAAAAATTCCCTAACTTATCCCATAGTTCCTTGGCTATAGATTCTCCCGAGACATTCAACAACACTGAATCTTCCAAGCAAAGTCGAATAGTTCTCCTTGCTCTTCTATCCAATTTCTCCCAATCATCCTTTGACATACCAATAGGTTGTGTACTAGTAGTTTGTGTACCAGAAGATTGTGTGCCAGTAGACTGTGTGCCCGTAGACTGCATACTAGTAGGTTGTGTAACAGGATTCACAACGATCCATTGTTCTTTTTCTACAAGAAGGTCCTCCATCTTGAGCTTCCATAGCTCAAAGTTTTTACCGTTGAACTTCTCAATCTCGATTCTAGAAGAGCTTGACATTCCTCTTTTTACACTCAAATCACCACTGCAAAAGATCCCACTGAACCCAAGTTTATCACAGACCCAAGATAAAATTGATCTATCAAGACCAAGCCAAACCCGCAGCAACAAAGGCGTCCCCATGAAGCAAAAAATGAGCTCTAATACCACACATAATTTTTAAACCTGTGAAGTAAAGCAAAGCATACATATTCTCCTAAGAAAAATAGAAATTAATCAATGGCTCATACACACATTACAGACATATTTACGCTGGAAACCCTTAACTGGGAGAAAACCGGCCTTCCTTGGTGCCACACCTTTCAACTCTTCATTATATTAATTTCGCCATTAAAAATACAATATATAAAAAAAATTAGGTATTTCGTAGCTACCAAAACCCTAATCCCTTAATCCAAGATTAATTTAGAAAACCACTAAAAATAGAAAAATCTGCTAAAATAGCAAAAATCGCCCCCAAAAAAATTTCAGGGTGCTTTCCCGAACGTTGTGCGTAACCAGGGGGGCCAATCCTATCCCCCCCAGGAAAGCGCTCGATGCACATGACACAAAAGGCGAAGGAAGTTGGGATTGTCAGACACAATTATCAAATATGACGCGCTCACACACACACACATGCAAAGAATATAACACATACCTAACAGTGGAAGTGCGCATGCCCAGGCTTGGCACCACAAGAATTACATCCTTCCCCAATCCAAGTTGTTTTCGTCCTCAACAACATCCACAAAAATATAATGTCTCCAATCCTTTTTCCAAAATCATACCTCCATATGCGATTAAGTCTGCTAGAAACCCCAAGTTTCGTGCCAAGTGGAAACCCCAAATTCTGCCAAAGTGGAAACCCCAAATTATGCCAAAGTGGAAACCCCAAGTTTCTCTGCAAAGTGTAAACCCAAAGTTTCCTACTCGCACTACAATCATCCACAACTTGTGCAAGTATTCACACTACCCTCTGCCCAAAGTTTTATGCAACCAAATTGTCTGCTACGATGGAAATACATCTCTTCCCAAACTATGTTTGCAATGTCCAAGATACCACCGCCCCACTACGACGATCACTCTTTGTTTTGTTGTTGCTACTGCAACCTCAACGAAAACCTCAAAAATGTCTAAGTGTTGAACTTCTGTGAACTTGGGGGTGAACTTGTGTGTATGTGGTGATTTTGAGAGGATGGATGAGTTGCCCTAGTGCTTGGTGCCTTAGCCAGATTTGTTGGGTCATGCGATGAGTTGGAAGTCACGATGATAGTGCCAACATTTGGATACTTGTTGAAGGTGCAAGGTAGTTTCATTCTAGGAGATGGATGGAGTCGGAAAAGAAGTCAACCAATAATTGATGGCAATCAACCTTAATGTGCAGAACATAGACCAAGTGATATAGAACATAATTTAACCATGAGACTCTTCCAAGTAGGTGACCCCAAGATCTGCGCACATTCACCCAATCAAGGCGTCCCAAGATGCTAAAATACTTCTTTCAATATGCACCACTTGAGTCACACTCAAGTCTATTGGTTTTCACCATGGAAACACAATACACTTGAACCACCAAGTCATCTATCTTCCCTTCAAAGAACACACCACAACATTTAGGAAATGAAAAAACTTGAAACCAACCATACCTTTCCAATGACATCCTTTGGATCACCATCTGCATCTCCACAAACCTCCATGACCTTCGTTGTGATACAAGACCAAGTCCATACATCCACTTCAAAAATCCATCTAAGTCCCAAACTTCGCATGCAACGGGTTGAACTCATCTCCAATTCCTTACCATATCTACACCTTGATTGCTTCCACGTTAAGGTACCATGCACCCACCCCCTGATTGCTAATTCATACTACTGCTAACTGACTATTGTAACTTTACGAAGAGCTACCTCATCCAAAGGTTGCGATCTACCCATTCATCCAACAACCTAGCTCAAATCAACTTCTATTTTTTATGATGCATGGTATGAAGACGTCATGATGGAAATGTTCCCAACCAACTGCTTCCTACAGAGATCCTCTAGGTTGCCTCAAGTCATTCATCCAAGTGCTTCAACTTGCTCCACCCAGAACTACTCCCCTTTGTGATCACTTCTGCAGTTAGATCTATGACAAGTCATGTGACAAATCATACATTCAACTACCTTTCCCAAGTGCTCCATTCACCAACGAACTATGTGTTTGGTCTCTCCAAGGTGTGCACAACAGGTCTGACACTGACTTCTATCACACACCAAACCAACTAAGTCTGTACCCAAACTGTCTATGCAAACAAGTCAATGACAAGTTTTGCAATGAAATATGTGATGAGTTCTACGATCACCCACCCTATCCAAGTGCTTCATTTCACCACCACCGCATTGTCAACCAAACCTATGTCGTAAGTCTATTGCAAAGTCTGTGATGAACTAGTTCGCTCCACCAAATGATTCACCTAGTTTGTGAAAATTCCCATCGAACTACCTTCACAACAAATTGTCTTTAAATTTTTCTCTAATACCATCTAGCATGTCCCCACAATGTGCCTTATGATCATACACCTCCTAAGGGAATGTGACACTCTGGTTTTTTTATGAACTTGTTGCTACGCCCATACTTCCTCAAAGATTTAGGAAACTTCCTCAAGCCAACTCCATGACTGCATCCAAATCTACCTAAGTCCACCACAAGACTTGTCCAAGTAGGTAACCTCGATATCTCTACACATTCACCCAATCAAGGCGTCCCAAATTGCTACAAGAATTCTTTGAATCTACACCACTTGAGTCACCCTCAAGTTTGTTGGTTTTCACCATGAAAATTGAATATACTTGAACCACCAAGTCATCCATATTTATTTCAAATAACTCACCGGAACAGTTAGGAAATGCAAGAACTCAAAACCAACCATACCTTTCCAACGACATCCTTCGTTGCACCCATGGTTCAAGTCTGTTGTCTTGGACCTTCAATTTCCCAAGCAACTGACTCTCCACATTAACTCCCCTCAATCACTATCCACAACTCCACAAGCTTGCGAGAACTTCATTGTGATACAAGACCGAGTCCATCTGTTCACTTCAAAAATCCATCTAAGTCCCAAACTTCGCATGCAACCGGTCAAACTCATCTACAATGCGTTTCCATCTCCGCACCCTAACTACTTCCACTTCAAGGAACCATCCACCCATCACCCAACTTTCAATTCATACTATTCTTAACCAATTTTTGTAACTTTGTGAAGAGCTACCTCATGTAAAGGTTGCAGTCTACCCACTCATCCAACAACCAAACTCAACTCAATTGTTATTCTCGGCAATCCATAGCACGAAGACGTCATGATGGAAATATGCCTAAACAAATGCATGTTGCAGAGCTCCTCTAGGTCACCTCAAGTCTTTCATCCAAGTGATTCAACTTTCTACACCTAGAACTACTCCCCTTCATAACCACTTCTACGGTTATATCTGTGACAAGTCGTGTGACGAATCTTATGTTCAATTGCCTTGCCAAAGTGCTCGGTTCACCAATGAACTCTACGCCTGGGCTCTCCGAGGTGTGCACAACAATTCTAACACTGAGTTTTGTCACACACCAAACCAACCGAGTGTGTACCCAAACTTTCTCTTGTTGATTTTATCCCTCTACCCAACACTCGACAATTAATTCCAAAAAAATCATTTATTGAATCAAATCACAACTAAGTTATCAACTAAACATTACAGTGGAAGAATAAATAAGGAAACCAAAATATCACACACAAGACACAAATATTTTTGGGTAGAAACCCCTAGAAAAACCCTGGAGGAAAAACCAATACACGTGATTTTATTATGGTAAAATTAGGGCTCATGGCCCATTGAGAGAAATACAACTGTAAACAAACCCAACAAAGTCTGATTTGTTGTATGACCCAGATATTGCATGCTTTTCGAGGTGTACGTGCCTTTCCTTCTTCACACCTGCATATACATGCATGTCTCCACTAGCACCCGTGTACACGCTCAGAAATATTGTACAAAAAACTTTGTAGGGCTACCCTTTCCTCTGACTTCAATCGGTTGAAACCCACTTGCCGCTGCTTCTACTCTCTCTTCTCCTTGACCTACGCGATCTCTTGATGGAAATCCTTCTCCACCTATACAACATCTCCTTGAATCACATTCCTTCGTGATCCAACCCTCTTTGCATCAACACTTGGATGAAATGCTCTTCACCCAATCAATGAGATCTCTTCACTCATACACTATGTAATAAAAGTTTTCTTTTCTTCTACACTCTCGAATGAATCCACACTAGCAAAAGTACTTCTTTGTTATCTCTATGTAAAAGTGTCTTCTCCTTTACCGTAGCCTTTCTTTTATAATATTGAGTTATGACCTAACCCTAATATTCAGAGTGATTTATGGTTGAGATTACTTCTCATCCCACTTGAGATCAACGACTATTATTTAATTCACTAATGCTAATTAAATCATTTCCTTAAACAAAACTCAAATCACTAATAAAAGCACTTTACTTTAATTAAAGTAAAGTCCAGTAGTTAGAAGGATTTGGACGACTTCCAAATGATAAATACTGAGCCTATGTGGAAGTACTTATCTGATTCTACCATGCCTCCACACTCCCTCTTAGCGAGGAAGGTACTTCTCCCACCTAGATTTGTTTATGTCTTTGCTACCAGATCTTCTACCATGGTTGCTCCCCAATCCACCTGATTGGTTTCTCCCTATGAACATAAAGCTATCCTTATCATCTCACTTGGACCCATATTTGAAGACTTCCCTCTGATCATACTCCTCAAAGCCTTCCACTCTTGAGAATCATGCATGATAATATCGTACCATGACTCATCCTTGACATATTTGGAAGGCTTCTCCTTCCCACCTGAACCTAAAGACTAACTCCCACTAAACTGCTCAAACTTTGGAGCTACCTTCTCCTTGTCCTTTGTCACTATGTTTCTTTCCATAGATTTCATAGGTTATCCCTTTAGCCTATACAGGTTTATCTCTCTAACTATGAGAACAATTGTTGTATATGAGCTAGATCCTCCAAGATTGATCAACTCATGTCCATCATGGAACACTATGTCAAATCCATTATTCTCAATCGATAAGACTGAGAGCACAATCCTCCTAAGTTCTGGCACCCATTGCACATTCATCAATCTCAACACGCCTCCTAACTCCATTTGGAATGGCATTGTTCCAGATCCCTTTACTGCATGCTTGGTCCCCATACCAAGTTCCACA
The DNA here is from genome assembly GCA_032191745.1 of Picea mariana. Classification (NCBI taxonomy): domain Eukaryota; kingdom Viridiplantae; phylum Streptophyta; class Pinopsida; order Pinales; family Pinaceae; genus Picea; species Picea mariana. The sequence continues at coordinate 52,606 of JASDQU010101916.1, forward strand.
TGGACATCTGAGTCAAACTCTGTAAAGCTCTCGTCATATGACACGTCACTCCATTATCTATTAGCCATGCACTAGCTGATATGGTGCCCAAGGAAGTCTGGGAAACAAGTAAGAACTATGTATGTTCAAACTTCTTGGAAAACTCATCCATTTAAGTCTTTGTCGATGCAACAACCTCTAGTTGTGTTTCGTTCAAACCCTTCTTCTTGTTTAGAAATTTCCCTGCATAATGCCCAAAATTGCGACATGCAAAGCACTTGACTCTGCTCATGTCCTAATTCTTGTCATCTTGAGAGGTAGACTCTCCACTGGTAATATTCTTGAAATTTCCCTTCTTTGCCTGCCTAGCAAGATCAAGGTTCTCGTCATCATTCTTTTGTCAACCTCCATTTAGTTATTCATCTCGAAGTTCCTCCTGAATGAAGTCATCCCACAACCTGGACCAATCAAGGAGGTTCTCTCGTGCTATGATCCCTTTGATGAATGTTGTAAATTCCTTCATGAAGCCTTTTAATGTCATCCTCATGAATTTTGAATCAATCATTGTCTCCCCAACTACAACTAGTTCATCGCAAACATGTCAGATCCAAGTGAGATAAGCTATCACCACGTCTAATCCTGTCATCTTTGTGTCTCTAAGATTCTCTCTCATCACCATTTTGTGATTCTCATTCTTACTCTGAAATAAACTCTTCAAAGCCTCCTACATGTCCTTGGTAGTTGTATTTCCTAATAAATGAGGGATCAAATGATCCTTAACTCCATTTATAATTATGCACCTGTATTTCACATCCTTCTAATTATGGATGACCAATTCTTCCACATTAGTTGGAGTGATCTGAGTATTAGAAAATTCCCCGATCTTGTTCTCCATCATCACCAACATGATTCTGTCCTTCCAAGGATTGTAGTTGGAAACCCCATCCAACCTATCCTCAAATTGTAATCCAGTTTCCATCTCAAAGATCTGATCTGGTAACCCTCTTTTGAAAGTTCCCTTGTACTGAATTGTACAGACCTGTACGTGCCTGCCACTACTCGAACCCATGTATGTACATGACCTCTCTTAATGAGACCTACGTATGTATGTATTTGTGCTTATTGCACCCCGCATATGTATGTACTTTTGCTTACTGCACACTGTGTATACATGCATGTCTCCAAAAAGATATGCGTATGTATGCACCTATCCCTTATGTAACCTACGTACAACACTGTGAACCTGCAAAACCCTAGTTTTTCCTTAGTATGATTGTTTCCCTGAAATTGTTCCTTCAATTTCTACCTACTAGTTATAGATATGAAAATATATCCTTGCAGATCTGATATATCTATCTCCAACTGTTGTGTATCTAAGATCTGGCTTCCTCTCAAAGCATGCACTCTTATACCATGTTCATTTTATCCCTATACCCAACACTCCACAATTAATTCTAAATAAATCACTTATTGAATCAAAGAACAATTGAGTTATCAACTAAACATTACAACGGAAGCATAAATAAGGAAACCAAAATCTCACATGCAAGACAAAAACATTTTTGGGTAGAAACCCCTGGAAAAACCCTCGAGGGAAAACCAATACTCAGATACTTTTATTATGGTCAAATCAGGGCTCCCGTAATAGGGATAATGGCCCACTGAGAGAAATACAACTGCAAACATACGTGTCAGTCTGATTTGTTGTACGACCTAGATATGGCACACTTTTCGAGGTGTACACACCTTTTCTTCTGCACACCCGCATATACATGCATGTATCCACTGACGCCCATGTACATGCTCAAAAATACTATACAACAAAATTTGTACGACGCTACCCTTTCCTATGGCTTCAATCAACTAAAACCCACTTGCGGCTTCCTCTTCTCTCTCTTCTCCTTAACCTGTATGATCTCTATATGGAATTCCTTCTCCACCTATCCAAGATCTCCTTGAATCAAAATGATTCATGATCCAACCCTCTCTACATCAACACTTGGACGGAATGCTCTTCACCTAATCAATGCGATCTCCTCACTCATACATTGTGTAAGCAAAAGTCCTTCTTTGCTTCTTCACTCTCAAATGACTCCACAATAGAAAAAGTCCTTCTTTTCTATCTCCATGTAAATTTTTCTTCTCCTTTACCCTAGCCTTTCTTTTATAAGATTGGTTTATGGCCTAACCCTAATCTCCAAAGTGATTTATGACTGAGATTACTTCTCACTTCACTTGAGATCAATGACTATCGTTTAATTCACTAATGTTAATTAAATTATTTCCTTAAATAAAACTTAACTCACTATTAAAATCACTTTACTTTAATAATTACTTTAATTAAAATAAAGTCTCATAGCTATAAGGCTTTGGATGACTTCCACATGCTAGACACTAAGCCTATGTGGAAGTACATGTTCGATGCTACCATGCATCAACATCTCTGTGATCAAGTCTACAATAAGTTTTGCAATGAGTTCTTCGATCACCCACCCTATCCAAGTGCTTCGTTTCACCACAAAATCTTCTCTTGGTCTATACAAGGCATGCGCCCAGACCAACCTTCCACCACACTATCAACCAAACCTCTACCATAAGTCTAATGCAAGTTTTGTGATGAACCGGTTCGCTCCACTGAACGATTCACCTAGTCTGTGAATGTTCCCATTGAACTGCCTTCACAACAAAATGTCTTCAAAGTATGCTCTGATACCATTTGTCATGTCCCCACAGTGTTCCTTGCAATTGTAGACCTCTTGTGAGCATGAGGCATCATGAGGTTTCTCACTTGGATGCTTGGAAACACCAAGGGTACTTCGTTCGGACTATGCCTCTTCACCTAGAGCATACCCATACTCTGTTCTAGGCTTCCAGTGAGTCACACTCCTACTCTAGTGCAACTCTTGTATACTTAGACAATTTCCAATAGATTTAACACTTAGTCATATCTAAGCATACATCCATGAACATGAGAAACCAAGAGAACAATTGTGGAATAAACAAAATGCATACACAAAAATAGTGTGGGTGGCATGAACCATGCCTAATACCTGGCTAAGTCTTTATTATTTCAAAATAATTATATACGAGCACTATAATCTCGGTTTACAAATGGGTGGAGTCAAATGAATTGCCTCACCTCACCAAGACACTCATACAAATTTCTGTTACCAAGACTCTTTGTCGCAACTATCTTTGCAACCTCTTATGGTGCACCTCAGACGTGCCCTCAACCGCAAACTTGTTGTCTCTCTTTTATTTCATATTTCATAGATTTTGGTTCCACCTCACACATGCCTCCAACATACCTACATTTTCAAACTTCCCAAAATTGGCCCAAAATAAGTTCGCCTCATCTTTGTCACAGAATCACCTCAAGGCAACATAAGTCCTCCCATGTGGAGAGACTTGGCTCCTTGAGGGAGCACTCCCCTATTTGTCTAAGCCTGCCTTAGAACCACAAAGCTCCTCTTGCTCTCTTCCCAGCTTCCCTCCTTGGTTGTTTTCTCTTGTGCCTTTATAGGTGTTGATACATGCCAAGGATCACATCTCTATGCCCATGGGTGAGACGACCCATCGATCCACCAAGTCACGCCCCTTCGCAAAGTTGGTCCTACCTCTCATGTGGGCACATATGGATGGCTTGCCGAGCCGACCCACTAAACGCTTTGTTTCGTCGTTGAGTCGACCCACCAAACTCTTGATGATGCCCCCATCTATCTAACTGACCCGTCGTGAGCACGACACTTCATCAAGTTGAGCTAACTTTTTTAGGCACTCCTTCCTCATTCCTTAGTCAATTTTTCCATTTGGTGGAGCACCCAAGTCTTTCCCTCAACCCTTCATTAAACTAGCTATCATCTAACTTGTGTCACAAGCCATCTCGGGTGGAGTCACCCCTTGCTGCATCACACACTCAAGGAACCCCAAATATCCCCATATATGAAGACTTTGTTTCTTCAAATTGATCGAATGTTCTGCCTACCTACTTTCCTTCATTTTGGTATGTGGTGGAAGTGCACGCACTTGGGTTTGGCACCCCAGGCCACAATCGGTAAACCCCAAAACCTCTAATGGTTTTCGAGCCAGAATCTTGATGGGTTCCCTACTCCAAATGATGTGTGTTCTATCAGGGACTTCTCACTGGTGATAATCCCTATAGTTCATCAAGGTCATTTTTGACTTATCAACACACACTTTTTGAACCACTTCAAACTAATCTTCCAATAAACAATTATGCAAGTTCCAATTTTACATACCTTTTTAAAACCCTAATTTGGAGACTCTTCTACATGCCAAGCTTTCACCAAATATAGATATGAAATTTATGCACCTCTAAGTCCAAACTTTTGTTTTGCAGTATCTTGATATGTCCTCTCTGTAATTCCATATGTTTGACTAAATTCTCATGTTCCAAAAAAACGTTATGGTAACTTTCCTAAAACTTGTTGATTTTGGCCCTTTCACGAGAGTGAACTTGTATGGATTGCCACATGTCCACTTTTTCATATCTACTTCTAAAAAATTGACCTGAAACATTATGGTATGTATTAATTTCAATACAACTAGTGGCACTCAATTTGGATCTCTCTATAATCAAATATGACTATCTTACCCAGAACACTTGTTTGAGACAAGTTTTAGGACTAGTAAAAACCCTAAATTCCACAACATGTAACTTGAAAAGTATAGTGAAATGAAATATGCACTATAAGTGCTTTGATATGTTGTCTCGTGATCTTAAAAACTTCACTATTTTAAACTTCCCAAAAAATATATAGATAAAATTTCAAAATGGCTCATTTGAACGAGTCAAACCCAAGGATCATATGCTCTAAAACCAAATGTTAGGCACCAAACACCCAAATAGCATAAAAATAGAAATATTAGTTACTTATGTTGGAGCATATTGGAATGTGCACATAAACACATGTCAAAGGAAGAACTTCTTAATTTTTTCTATCTTCTAAAATGTTTGGAAGAGTGAATATGGAAATAATTGTATTACATGATGGAGTGAGTTTGATATAAATTTGTTAGCAGTCTTTTCATATACCTCATTTTGGAAATATTTGTGTCTTTCTCAACCCAATTCAACTAAAATGGACTTTTCAACTAAAATGGACTTCGGTCATATATTTGAAGTTATGTTCTACTAGTTTGAACAAACTAAAACATATTGCATTTGTTCTCGTGGGAAGCTACATTGATGTTGGATACAACCTATGCAATATTCAAGTTTCTCAATGTGCTAAAATTGATCTAGACAAGCTGCCCATGCCAAATATTTTCCAATGATGAGCCTTTTTCCAAGGGGCTACATTAGCATTTGTTTTCCCATGATGCATGTATTACTAACGAGTAGTATGCTTTGCTAAGCAGGTCTTGCTTTGTTTTCAAGGTAATGTATTTTGTTTGCACCCTATTTTCTATTTATAAAGGATGAATGGTGTGTTTATTATACTCTTTTTTGCCTTCAAATAATTTTTTCTTTCGATTATGCAATTGAGTTTTCTGCTTACCATTTTCATCTTATTTTAACTTCATATTTTTTAGTCATTTTATTTTATGAAGACAATCCACATATCTCATTGATTAACTTACATCTAATAACTCTGATTTCTTGTTGGAACTCCTAAGATTTTAGTGCACTTAGCAAAGTTATGCAAACTCACTATGTGTTGTTTATCCATGACTAGGACATACTACAAGTAGAACTTGTGAGAATCGTTTGGAATTCTCAAAGTAGTGGTGGAACTTAGAACTCTTTGAATAACCCACTGATGACTTTGAAATGCAAAACTATTAGTGAATGAACTAGTTGTCTAAAGGGTTCCATCTACTTACATTAATATCGGTGACCTTGAGAAAATAAAAATACCTTAAGGGGATATCTTTATGACCCAAGCATGTCCAATCAATTCTTGAAAAAGATCGTCAATCTTTTTTTCTCACACAATGAAGAAGCAATTTCAAAACTTGAATCAAAGTTAAGTGACAAAACCAAGAAAAAATGGTGCAATCAACACAAATGTATTCCTTATCCAAAAAAGTATACTAGGTTAGAAATGGATTTCGAGGGAGATCAATCAAACTAAACAAGAAGAAAATGGAAATAAGAAAATCAATTCCATGTTTAAGTACCAACTTCACTAAATCAAGTTGGATAAGTGGAAAATGGAAATACGCAAATCAATTCCATGTTTAAGTATCAACCTCAGTAAAAGCAAGTTGGATAATGGATTATTCTTAACTTGGGTTTCTATAGGTGAATGTAATAATTATTTAACTATACTTCGAGGACAAGGATGAAGCAAATTGAAGAGGAAGGAAATCATAACATACATAAATAGGAGTAATAGGAGTAAGTATAATAAATATAATATAGAAAAATAATAATGAAACATCATGAGCACCTCTATTAATATAATAATAATAATAATAATAATAATAATCTATTTTTAAGGTCATGGCAAAGCCACACCAAATTGGTGTATGAGATCCCCTTGTTTGTGGGACAAGGGACCCCCCCTCCGCTCAACGATTTGACTGGTAAAGTCTACAGAGGTATACATACCCTACCCCCCTCTGGATTTGAACTTGTGACCTCTTAAGAGGAAACACATATTCTTAACCATTAGGCCCACCCAAGCTCTGTGATGATGAGGGATATTTTAAAGCATCTATTATTCAATCATTATTTAGTATATATTTTACACACATATCACAATTATTTCCATAATAGCCACTCATGCTTCTTACATGATGTCATCTTTGAGATCAATTAGAACTGATGAGAAAAAGGCTTCTCTAACATAATAATGATAACCTCAGCAGTGGTCAAGATTGGCAAGGTGAAGAGTGCATATTGCATGATTCAATTCCCTGAGATTGGATCCATCCACCAACAAATGTGAAAATGGATAATATTATGATGAACTTATCAATGGTTACTATCAAGTAAGTTGAAGTATTATTAGAATATCTTATTTGTGGTGTAATACAAATAATGGAAAATAATGCATGATTCAAGGATTATCAAGTAAG
>JASDQU010101916.1:88395-106470 GCA_032191745.1 Picea mariana
CTGTAATATTTCTTCAACACCCAAATGAATGTTCGTCGGACTCGAGTACTTGAGAATCTAATTACAAATGCAATCGATGTTGTTATTTTGATGTTTTCTTGCATCTCCCAGTAAGAATTTTGTAATGTGTCTCTGCAATATTTCTTCAACACCCAGATGAATGTTTGTCGGACTCGAGTACTTGAGAATCTAATTACAAATGCAATCGATGTTGTTATTTTGATGTTTTCTTGCATCTCGGAGTGAGGATTTTGCATATTTGTTTCGGTGTGCAAATAAAATAAAATAAACATGGTGGGTTGTTGTTGCTTTGATGGAGGATCCTGCATGTTTTATGGGTGCCCAAGTTCGACAATTGTTTTTCAACTATTTAGCCATGACAAGATTTCTGTAATTTTCTTTCGGGTGCCCGAATAAAATAAAAATTTGTCTCCAACTATACATTTATGGTATGCATGATGCTCTATGGAACCTTGTGGGATCTTGCTTGTGGCTTGTTTGGAGTTCAATTGGTTCTTGTTTGTATGCTTCGTCCTTCAATTTGTATATCGCGAAACTCCTGGTGTTTTTTGGAGGACACAAAACAATATAATTGCAATTTTTTAGCCAGCCAGCCCACAAGTCCACCTGTCAATTTGTATAGCGTGGAACTTTGGGTGTTGTTTGTAGGACACATAACTATAGAGGGCATGCTTTTCCTTTTAATATAACCTCTGTGACGCAAATGTAGTATGTGGCTCATTTTAGCACTTCTCCTTGATCGATGAACTTGGTAAAATTAATCTCCTAGAATAATTTGAAATAAATGAATATATATTGTGCGAAGTCCAATGGAGCTATCATATCAACAAGAAGCCCTTAAAATTCAAATTGGTCGTTGTTATACTTGTGGTGATAGAGTTCAAAAAAAATTTGTTATGTTTACTTCATTTCTTTTTAAAATAAGAGATTTAACATCCTTTAATAATTTTATGTAATTAAATTGTACAATATCAATATTTAATATTAATAATTTAGTATTTGAAAATAATGTTTTTAGATACTGTTAGATAGTTGATAGGGATCACCATCCGTAAACAATAGCAATCTTGAGCCCACCAGTCCTGGAGTCCATCTATCAATTTGTATATCGTGGAAATCCGAGTGTTTTTTGGAGGACACAGAACAATAGAAGTGAAATGTTCAACCATCCAGCCCGCAAGTCTGCCTGTCAATTTGTATATCACAGAAATCTGGGTGCTATTTGTAGGAGACAAAACAATAGAGGCCCAATTTTGAGCCCACCAGCTCGAGAACCCGCGATCCAAAAAGTGGCTAAGAATGGAATGAGGGATCCGTACATGCTCTATAAAATCTCATGTCCATACTTTATAAAAGTACATATTTAGTATGTACTACTCGTTTTTCATAAAATTTCTAGGTGCGGAAGTTGGTGGATTCATGTCTTCAGATTTCCACTTACTTTTATATCACCAGCCTGACCAACTGCTTCCCCGTTTCATATTTTACAAAAATTTTGGATCGCAGCTTTCCGAATAGGAGGGTTATTGGATAGGCGGGTTCAACATTGCGTTTCCATTGTTTCGCTGCCTGCAAAAAACACCCAAACTTTCGCGATCTACAAATTAGAAAATAAATTGAAATAAAATAATATATACTATGCAAAGTCTAATGGAACAGTCATATGAACGAGAGTACATTAAAATTCAAATTCATCGTTGTTATACTTGCGGTCAAGCTAACAGTACAAAAAATTTACTTAAACATCCAAAAATTGATTTTCTTGTAACTTTTTGACACTTCTCTTATACAAACAGATCCTGGAAACTATAAACATCTCTCGCTGTATCTATTCCTTGATTGAAGAACCTGTTAACATGTTTAATGCACTTCATATTTACTATTAGCAACAATTCCCGCTTCCGAAAATTGCTATCTGCTTTCTTTTTTCCCCTCTTCTTTCCCTTGTTGGTTACTTACTCATTTTTCAGAAAATGTATAGGTACGGGATTTGGCGGATTCACGTTTTCAGATTTCCAATGTTACTTTTATATCACCAGCCCGACCGACCTCTTCCCCTTTTCATATTGAACAAAATTTTTGAATCGTTTCCGCATAGGCGGGTTCAACATTGTGTTTTTATTGTTCGCTGCCTACAAACAGCACCTGGACCTCCACAATTTATTAATTAGCAAACAAATTCCTCTTCATCTTGTTTGATTTCTCTTTCTGTTTACTTGGTCCTTTTCCAAATGTCTCATGCTTTTATATATAGCACCCAAAGTTCCGCAATATACAAATTTCCCTCTCAACATTGCGCTTCCATTGTTCCCATATGAACAAGCAACACCCGAAATTCCGCGATATACAAATTGATGACCGAAATATGTCATTGAGATACAATTTGACCATCGGCCCCTCATGTCTCCTGGGTATATCTTGTGACCCTTTTTTTTGTAACCCGCCCGACTGCTTTCCATACTTGGGCATTTCTTGGAATTTGTTTTGCGGGTTGGTGGGTGCCGGAAATGTACAATTCTTGGTCGCTCTTCGCCATTCCCACTACCTTCATACTTATTTCTGTATATGAAATTATTAAGTATTAATTCTAGTAGTTCATCATGCAGGAACCATTAAGATTGTCATTAATGTTTGGAAGGCCGGAGAAGATTTGTCATTACTACGAATTAAACCAAGATTTGCGGAGAAGAGTGTTATCCTTTCCAAGTATTCATTCCAAACATGATGCAATCTCTTTTGTGCATCGGTCGGTTGGCGCCTTTAATAAATCTCTAATTCTTAATCGCTCTTCGTCGTCGCTGCCACCTTCACACTTTTTTCTAAATATGCAATTAGTGAGATTTAATGGTAACTGCTCATTACGCACGAACCGTAGAGATTGTCATTGATCAATGAAAGTCTCGAGGAGATCTTCCATTGATACACATTAAAGTAGGATTTTCATAGGGTTATATTATCCCTCCCTAATTTTTGTTTCAAACATCGTCTGAAGCAAATGAAAATTCTTGTTAACTTGTGGCATCAGTTCTATCCAGATACATTAAACACTTTCGGGCATGATGGCCAGAGGTTCCGGTATCTCAGGGCATATTCTTACTACTCATATCCCTCCGACCAGGAGAAAAAAAGGAGATGGTCCCTTGGTACACCGAGAGATATATTTCAATCCAAAGAATTCCAAGGAAACCCTGCCTGCTCAGAGAACCTGCCCAGTTGCATTGATGGTTGGCACGGAGGTTGATGCCATGGATTCCAAGCCAGAATAAGATGATCTAATGGATGATGATACGACAATGGATAATGGCAATGCAAAGACTGTTCCCACTCCTGCGCCCAAATTCAAATCAACCATAACGTGCAAAACTTCCCAGCTCAACGATGGTGGTCCTGACAACACCAAAAGAAGGTGTTTCAGAAAATAAACCGATGTTGATCGCAATAACTTCTTTGCAGCTAGAAAGTAGGAATTCCAAAGGTCCAAATTAGTTCGTTCTGGGCGGAAGACTTTCACTGTAAGGAAATGATATGTTGATGCTCCCAGAGATATATTTCAAGCCAAAAAACTATTTAATTGCGAGACTACTGTCCTGTTCTCTAGATATACAATTAACATCTTAGGGAATGAGGAACATAAATCTCACTGGTACGAGGCATATTCCTACTAGTCATCTCCTTCCACCTAGAGTGAACTAATTTGGGCCCCTGGAATTGCATGTACAACCCGTGTCCTTGAAGTTTTTGACTGTGGAGAGGTGGTTTCTTGGTGTTTCCTATCTTTCAGTTAAGGGCTATTCCATTTTCCCTGCAACGTTTTACATCTTCTTCCTCACGGGAAGCTTCTGAGAACTATCAATTTTACCACAAGATGATCCATCGAGGAGAAAAATGCAAGGATTTCCTAAAAAAAAAAGCATGGTAATCAGTTTTGTATGCATGTTGAAGAGCATCTCGATGGCTCCTGCATGTTGTGGATCCCATGCTTGTGTTTTTGGCAGATATGTTCAATGTTTTGGCCCAAAGAACTGGGTCAAATTTCTAAGGATAGATATACAGTGCTCAATGTTATTTTTTTTTTTAATGGATTTTCTATTTTAAAAAATTTCCTTGGAGTCTTGGTTGCTGCTTCTTTTCTGGATTTAACACCTCTTCTCATTGGCATGGTTTGGTAGTCTCATAGTTCTTCGATATTGTATTTTCTTAGGTAATTTGTTCTAAAATGGAGCGTCTAAAAATTATATGACATGTACTGTGTCAATCCATCAAGATTTTATGCAAACAAAAAATGAATTACACGCAGTTTCAAACCAATGTTCAATTCTATTTGTAATGCAGATAGAACACAACAATACTAAATCACAATGTTGCAGCAAGATCACCATTCTTGTTTCTAGACATGCAATTATTAGGCTTTAATGCTAACAACCCATAATGCAAGAAGTTTAATACTTAAGTTAATATGTTACAGTCATGGAAGAATGTATCAAGAACACACTTACACCCACAAGTTCCAATAAAATCTAATCTTCAACAAAGTGTTTGCTGACAATTACTAGAAAATGATGGTTTTGCAACAATGGGGCTTATTTGAAACCAGTTCGTGCCTATGAAAATTTCCCTTCGTCTTTCTATTTTCCCACTCTTTTATCCCCTGTAGTTTCTCTTTCTGGTTACTTAATCGTTTTTTTCTGAAAATTCCTTACTACGCGGGTTGGGGGATTTACGCATTTCGACCGAGTGCTTCCCCTTTGTCTAAATTGTGCTTTCCATTGTCTCGTGACCTGCAAATAGCACTCTGGCTTCTGTGATATGCAGATTTACTTCTGAACTCCCACACCATCCCCTCCTCTATGTTACACATTTTGCACCAAAATGTTTCGATATATGCAACTTGACACTCGGGGCCTTAGGGCTCCTCGGGAACCTGTCACCCTATTTTGAAGCTCGTCCGACCGCTTTCCACACTTGAAAATTTCTTGACATCGCTTTGGTGGATCGTCGAGTTCACAGGTTCAGGAAATTTAAAATTTCTATATGTTCTTTCCTCTGCCCGCTACCTTCATATTTCTTTCCAAGTATATGCAATATGTAAACAACTTATCCAACAATATATAGAAAAGATCTTGCCAAGAAATGGAATATCTATTGCAGATTTGAATATATTGAACCTTCTTTTCCCTCTTCTATACTTGACCAAATTGTTGTTTCTTTTTCCTCTCTACTCTCTCTTTCTCTTTACTTATTCGTTTTTCCAAAAATGCAACTCCGACCAACCAGTATCCATTCGATGCCTAGGCACTTTTCAGATCGCGAATTCCCAGGCACCCGAGCTCTATATTGAACTTCCATTGTTTCGTTGCCTACAAACAGCACCCAGACCTCCGCCGTGGTTTTCAAAATAGGATGACAAGGGTTCCCTCATGTACGGATCCCTCATTCCATACTTAGCCACTTTTTGGATAGTGGGTTCTCGGGCTGGCAGGCTCAAAATTGGGCCTCTATTGTTCTGTGTCCTACAAATAACACCCAGAGTTATGTGATATACAAATTAACAGGAAGACTTGCGGGCTGGCTAGATCAACATTGCACTTTTATTGTTCTGTTTCCTCCAAACAACACTTGGAGTTCCGCTATATACAAATTGACATACAGACTACAGGGATGGCAGGCTCAAGATTGCGATTGTAAATCTCTTATTTAAAAAAAAATGAAGTAAACAAAACAAATCTTTTTTAAATTCTATCACTGCAAGTATAAAAATGACCAATGCGAATTTTAAGGGCCACTTGTTGATATGATATCTCCATTGGACTTCGCACAATATATATTCGCTTATTTCAAATTATTCCAGGAGGTTAATTTTACCAAGTTCATCGATCAAGGAAAAGTGTTAAAATGAGACACATACTACATTTGCATCACATAGATTATATTAAAGGGAAAAGCATGTTCGCTATAGTTCTGTGTCCTACAAAAAACACCCAGAGTTCTACACTATACAAATTGACAGGCGGACTTAGGGGTTGGCTGGCTAAAAAATTACAATTCTATTGTTTTGTGTCCTCCAAACATCACTCGGAGTTGCGCTATATACAAATTGATAGATGAAGAATACAACTAATAACCAAGTAAAATCCAAATAGGTCGCAAGAAAGATCCCACAAGGTTCCTTAGAGCAACATGCATTGACCTTTGCATCAAGCTAGTGCGGGTTCAGACAATTTCCAATTCCTAGTCATTGTTTTCTGTGCCCGCCACCTTCACACTTCTTTCCAAGTATATGCAATAAGTATATAACTTCTCTAGAAACATGCACAAAATATCTTTCCAGGAAATGGAATATCTATTACATATGTGAATACAATAGCCCTTCTTTTTCTTCTTCTATACTTAACCAAATTCCTATTTCTTTTTTCCTTGTACTTTATCTTTCTCGTACCTTAGTCGTTTTTCCTACATCAACCCCTCTTCCATGTTACACAATATGCACTCAAAATTTCCAATCAATACAATTTGACCATTGGGGCCTTATGTTTCCTCGGGAACCCTTGTCATCCTATTTTGAAACCCGCCCAACTTCTTTCCAGGGCCATTTCTTGCAATTTCTTTCGCGGATCGTAGACAATTTTGTATTCCTAGTCGTTGTTTTTTGTGCCCGCCACCTTCACACTTATTTCCAAGTATATGCAATAAGTATATAGCTTCTCCAAAAACATGCATAAAACTTCTTTCCAAGAAATGGGATATCTATTACAGATATGAATATATTAGTCCTTCTTTTTCGTCTTCTATGCTTAGCCAAATATCCGTTTCTCTTTTCCCTGAACTTTATCTTTCTCGCCACTTATTTGGTTTTTCAAAAATGTCTATTTGCACGGGTAGGAGGACTTGCGAATTTACGTTTTCACTCGTGCTCTTATATCGTGACACCAGTCGATCGCTTCCCCATTCCATACTCAGCCACTTCTCCGACTGCAGATTCCCGGTAGGCGGGCTCTAGATTGGACTTCTATTATTCCATGACCTGCGAACAATACAGCGACTTCCACAATATACAAATTTACAACCGGACTCAGATCATGCCATCTTCCATATTACAGTCTACCTATCATGCCCTCTTTTGTGGTACACATTTTTCATTGAAAACTTCTAAGACATACAATTTGACTGGTGGGTCCTCACGTCTCCTATGGAACTATAGTCACCCGATTTTGAAGCATGTTTGTCCACTTTCCATACTTCACCATTTCTTCAAATTTCTTTCGCGGATCGTCGGGTTGGAAGGTTCAAGAAATATCCAATTCCTAATCGTTGTTTCCTATGCCCGTGCCCTTTTGAAATCAGCAATTACCAATTATATGTAAGATCTTACTTATAAGTATGCAATTAGCAAGCGTTAATGCTAAACCAGGATTTGAGGAAATCTCCCATTAATACGCATAAAACCAAAATTTTTGGATGGTTATATTATCCCTTCCAAGTGTTAATTTCAAACATCATGGAATGTCATTTGCGCGTCATCGGGTTGGTCCATTCATGAAATCTTCAATCCTCGATTTTGAACACGAGTCTGACCACCCATTTCCCTATTCCATACTTAGCCACTTTCCCAAAATTCTGCAAATATACAAATGGACTGTTGAACTGCCCCATCGTGGTCTCTTTCATTTTACACGTTTTACAGTCAAAAATTCCGATACATAAAATTTGCCCGTGGGACACTCGCCTCTCCTGAGTATCCCTCATAGCCCTATTTTGAATCCCATCCGACCGATTTTCAAACCTTGTCATTCATTCCTTTCTCTCCCTCATCTCCGTGACCTTCGCACTTTTCTACNTATATATATATATAGCACATTTTGCACTGAAAAATTATGAAACATACAATTTGACTATCGTGTCCTCACATCTTTTGTGGAATTATTGTCACCCCATTTTGAAGCTCGTCCGTCTGCTTTCCATACTTCACCATTTCTTTGAATTTCTTATGCGGATCGTTGGGTTGGCGGGTTCAAGAAATATCCAACTCCTAATCATTGTTTATTGTGCCTGTGCCCTTTTGCAATTAGAAATTACCAATTATATATATGATCTTATTTCTAAGTATGCAATTAGCAAGCATTAATGCTAAACCAGGATTTGAGGAAATCTCCCATTAATACGCATAAAACTAAAATTTACGGATGGTTATATTATCCCTTCCGATTGTTAATTTCAAACATCATGGAATGTCAGTTGTGCGTCGTCGGGTTGGTCCGTTCATGAAATATTCAATCCTCGATTCTAAAAACGAGTCCGACCGACCGTTTCCCTATTTCCATACTTAGCCACTTTTCTGGAACTCCGCAAATATACAAACCGACTGCTGAACTGCCCCGTCATGCTCTCTTCCATTTTACACGTTTTGCAGTCAAAAATTCTGATACTTAAAATTTGATCGTGGGACACTCGCCTCTCCTGAGTATCCCCCGTAACCCTATTTTGAATCTCGTCCGACCGCTTTTCAGACCTTTCCATTTGTTCCTTGCTTCCCCCGTCTCTGTGACCTTCACACTTCTCTATAATAAAAAAATGTTTTTATATATATCTTGTTTGTAAATATGCAATTAGTGACATTTAATTCTAACAACTCATCATGCAGGAATCGTATATATTTTCATTGATGGGCGAAAGGCTTGAGGATATCTCCTATTAATATGCATTAAACCAAGATTTGTGGAGGGTTATATTATCCCTTCTGAGTGTTGATTTCAAAATCATGAAATGTTGTTTTCACGTCGTCGGCTTGGCACGTTCACGAAACCTCCAATCCTTAATTGCTCTTCGTCGTACCCGCCACCTTCACAATTATAAATATGCAATAAGTAAGCTTTATTGCTAATAGTTCATCATGCAACACCCATACAGATTGTCATTAATCAACAAAAGGCTCGAGGAGCTTTCCCATTCATAAGCATTTAACCAAGATTTTGCAAAGAGTTATATTATCGGCTCCAACTATTCATTTCAACCATCGTCTGGAGCAAACCAACGTTCCCATAAACCTATGGCATCAGCTCGACAACAGTTCTGTGGAGATACAGTGAACATCTTCGGGCGCGAGGACTAGAACTTCCAGTGGTCCAAGTCATATTCTTATTACTCAACCCCTGCCGCCCAGAACGAAGTAATTTGGACCTCTGGGATTTCTCATGCAGGTTGTGTCCCTGAAGTTTTTGACTGTAAGGAGTTGGTCTCTTGGTGCACCGATAAATTTATTTCAGACAAAATAATTATTCCATTGCGGGACTTCTCTTCTGTTTCTTTGTCACCTCAGGTCCTTCGCCAAATGCTAAGATTGTTGGAGCCAACATTGACATTCAAAGGAGAAGATTCCAAATAGTTCCTGGAAAAGGATAACAACAAGTTGCACCTCTTGCCCGATTTCTTGGAAGACCCGATGGTAGTTCCTAAAGATATCACAAGCTTGCATGTTAGTTCATTTAGAAATCCATTCCACGAAATTTCCTGGTTGTTTACAAGAATAACAGGACAGGAGTCCACAACAACTATTTCCTGGATGGCTCTTTATATTTTGTATTTCACAGTCAAGGAACAAGCCATTTTTTATTGGGGCAAGTTAATTTCCCATGAAATTTGTTCCCAATTGTCAAACTTCAAAAGGGAAAAGAAATTTTATATGTCATCCTACTTAGTTTTTGTGATAGCACATTGCTGCCAGTTTCTAGAACTGTCTTTGTCCAAGAATATCAACTGGGAATTTGACCCAGTAACATTATGGTACCAGTCCTTGTGGAAGCACAAGGCCTCCCACTATTTTTATGAGATTCTTAATGGCTTTGTGTCTGTTTTCAAAGTTTTGTTGTTACGAGAAGATGTTGCCCACATAGCTGAATAGGAAACCAGGTTTTTGGACAGGGAGGGGACACTTGAACATTTGGATAATTACACTGTCATAAGTATTTTTGGCTCCAGGGAAAAACCTGCTCTCCTTCCATATCACATTACAGACAGAATGTTTGTTACAGAAGTAGCACGACAATACAACTATTGGTTGCATCTATTCCAAGAGAAGAGAAAAAATAGTTCATTCCTCTACCTTGGAAAGTCATAGACTTTGTGTTGAAGAACGTCAACAAAATTGATGAATTCGCAGCCCATTCTAGCAACTTGAACCTGAGATGTGTTGAAATCCTAAGAGGGTTTGACCCCAATAAAAATTTTCTACAACATTTAAAAACACTTGGCTTCGGCAATATTTTTTTCAAAAAACACCTGACCGAAAAAAAAAGACACTGGCAGCAGCACTCCTGCTTCTGATGTCGGCAACCTAGACACACTGCAAAGCCACACTAAATTGTACAGGCAATAGGGAAAAGGCCACAGTGAGAAGAGTGTTCAATCGACGAATAACACTCCTAAAAGTACGACATCCCAGAGCATCGCTCCAACGGCCCACCACAACAACAGAGAAACTCATATTTCTTCAAACAGAGGAGGAGATAACGACCCTCCTCACTCTAAAATTGATAGTTCTCACAAGCTTCCAGTAGACAAGAAGAGAAAAAAATTTGTGGGACAGGCGGACGAGCCCGAAATTCAAAGTGAGAACATGGAACTTGAGCCTGATCTGGATAGCATACTCTGCTGCATTGATCAGCCCAGAGACGTGATCCAGCATAGTCATCCAATGGACATACCTGATACCGAAAATTTTGACGAAGATGAATCCTTCGTGTTCTAGAGCATTGTTTTTGACAGCCAGTCCAAAATATTGATTATTGAAAAAAAAATGTAAAAAATAAGAAAGGAAAATCGCGTTCAGTGGTTAACCTTGTGAACATGCGACCGTCCCAAATATGTCAACTTCACGTAGTGACTAGAGATGCACTTCATGATTCCATTGGAGACATCAAGGCCGAGAATGACAGACTGAAGGATCAGGTCAAGGAATTGGAAGAGGCTTTGATTCCTATGCCATTGCTTTCCAATCCTTTGGAAATAGCCATGCCTGTCACCCCTGCAGCCAAGTTAAAAGAATCCTCCAGCCTCCTCGCATACGGATATGTGGAGAATAATATCAAGAAAATAATGGAACTGGTTACTGAGGTGTGGGAAACATCACAAACCATGACTTCCCTTGGAACCAGGGCACATAATTTGCTCGAACATTTGTAGGCAGAGTTAAAAGATGAAGAACATTTTTATTTAAACATGGTCCTTCCTTTTGGCACCATTGTCAACAACATGACAGAAACAAGAAGAACACAACAAGATCTTCCATCCAAAAACCAGATCGGTCAATTAAATGCATACTGGAAAGAAAAAGTAAATAACTTGCATCTCACTATTAAGTCATGTGAATAAGCCATATCAAATAAAGAAAAAGTATTCACAAAGTTGTCTAGAATAAACTTAGCCGGAAGGACCAACGACTTCTAAGACCCCAACTTAATCATCAACTCCTTTCCCTTAACTAGGAAAGACTTCGATAAACAGGTTGATATGTTTAAGGTGTTGTCTTTGGAAAAATTTTCAACATCCTTGAATATGGTCAAGATGACGTCGACGACTGGCTAGTCGACTATTCAGTACAGAATGAGGAAATTGATTAGGCTCTGTGTAATCTTTCTATCGACTTCCAGGAATTAGAAAAAGGAACTTTTCAACATAAAAATCTGGAATGAGATTAACGTCGCCCCAATGAGAAGCTACATAGAAGAATGGATCGAAAGGGAATTGAAGCAGGCCGTCGATGAAAGGCAACAAACAGTTGCCACGATTCTAGTAGTCATCGACAACATCAATGAAAAGGCATCAACAAACAAATAGCAAGAGGGGTCATATGTACCATCACTGTAAGTCTACTGATCGCATCTTGCTTTGTTTATCAACCTAGTTATTCCACTTTTTTAAATAGAAATGTCTAGCGAAATACTGATACCTTTCAATTTATTTTTTTTCCAGGTATTGCACTCTATCATCGCCCACTTCTTCTTTTTACAGTCCTGTTTCTTGTACATATTTATCTTATGGTCCCCAGGAGCCCCAATCCCAGTCTATATGACAAACGCATTGAAATTTCCAAAAATATGTAAAAGACTTTTATTTTTTGATATATTTCAATTAAAATTGTTTTTTATCTCCTTTTATATTTATGTCCTCATACGTTTTTATCTTTCACCGGTCTATATGACAAATGCATTTAAATTTTCAGGAACATGTAACTTATTTAATATATTTCAAACTAAATTGTTTTTTTTATCTCCTTTCATATTTGTGTTGCCATAAATTTTTATCTTCCACTATGCACAAAGCGTATTTTGTTATATACTTTCAAAAAATAAATGGGGCTCTAGAGGCCACGTGTCATTTACTTCATGGATACCACCTATGCTTCATGCTACTTGCCACATCTCTGCTGCAGTTTCCATCTGCCTCCACTACTTTTTTCTATCCCAATTCAACCCGACAGGGACTACGCTACCACGCAGCCTTGTTAAGTTTAAAGTTATTTTATTTGGTTGCTAATATATCTACCCTTTCTCTTGGTCCAAATTTGACATTGCTGCATATGCACAAGTTTACAAATTAGTCGTTTTAGATTCTCTTAATATTTCCTTAAAAAAATGATGTTTTTTTTATCGTGAATTGTTTTAAAATGTCTTCCTAATTTGAATTTTTTTTTTTCATATTTTGTATTATTTTTTTAAATGATTTATTGGTGATTATATCTTAAAACGACAAATTTTCAATTTCGTGAATGTTTTGATACAAAGTCAAAAATTTTAAATCTTCAATAAAAGTGAGTTTTATTATTTTAATTACTATATGGAAATTAGGAAATTTGTAATAATATATATTGTATTGCTTTGAGAAGTTTTTTTTTTGAAATGATTTATTGGTGATTATATCTTAAAACGACAAATTTTCAATTTCGTGAATGTTTTGATACAAAGTCAAAAATTTTAAATCTTCAATAAAAGTGAGTTTTAGGAAATTTGTAATAATATATATTGTATTGCTTTAAGAAGTTTTGTGTATTCTTCATAAATTAAACAAGAGAAAAATCACTAGTTATAAAATATAAAAACATCCTTTAATAATTATTTATACAAACAAGTTTAAATTTTGATGTTTTTAGTTTATGTTTAAAAAACACAAGGAAAAGATTTTTAATTTCTGATAAATACATTTATCAGATACATAACAGCATTATTACAAATAACTATATAAGTATTACATCATTAAACTAAAATATTTTTTAATAAAATAAATAATTAAAAAGGATTGTCCCTCCCCTCACTCCATCGATCTTTCTTTACATTTTTGGTGATGACGGAGTCATTAAAGCCTTGCAAGATACCCATCAAGCTTTACCTTGTTATAAAATTATTTCCTCCTTATTTTCCTCACTCTTCGAATCACTCTTTACTTTTTTTTGGGTAGATATGAGGTCGTCAATGTCTTACATGTTGATTTTTGTAGCTTCAGGAGGTATTACCACAAGAGGCCAAGGTATTAGGCATGTGGGAATATTCATTGGCGCCAGATTACCCTTTCAGCTTGGTGAAAACCCCCTTGGATTTGAGTGGGGGCTTCATGGGTTTGGTGATGGGCTTGGTGGGTTTGTGTTGGGGCTTCACACCCACAAAGGAAGCCTAATTTGATGTTGACATATGGAGGGGATTCTATGGTGACCCCCAAAGATTGTATATAAAGGAGAGAGGTCATTGTGACATCTCATTGTATCAGCATAGAAGAATGGAGTTAGCTTAAGTGAGTTTGCACTTGTGTTAGGAGGCTTGGTGATTTCAAAAAAAATAAATTCTGCTAGGATGGAAAATCTGGCCTAAGGTTGAGGACTCTCTATTTTTTGTTCTTGGCAGGGAAAGACACACCTCACATATGGGAGAGAGAGACAACCTCATAAGGAAGATAGTGTACGAAGTGGAGCGATCCGTACAAAGTGTCCATATAGTTTTTTGCATGTACGTGGGTTGCAGTGGGAACAATACCATATGTATGTGAGTTATTGAAGGAACAGTCGTGTACATCCGTACAAGCTCTTCTAGGCAGGGGTAGGTCCATATAGGCTGACATCGGGTGACCTCAGTGGGTCGTACATGTGGTTTGTTGCAGATTGGTAGTTCGAAGAGATTTCCATAATATTGTTGAGGTTTGGTTTCTTGTTTGTATATTGGAGGAAAAGGTTGTCCTCGGATTTGGAAATTTTGAGAGGACTAGTTCTGTCCTCAGATTTGGTAACTTTGAGAGGACTAATTTTGGTCCTCATATTTGGAGAATTAGATAAAGTTACAGAACAAAAATATTGTGTCTCTTGTGTATTGATGATTCATCTCTGATCTTATTGTATGTTCCATTGTGCTTAAAGATGTTAGGCATTGCAGTGTGTTTATGTTTACAATTCAATTGGGTTAATTCTGTATAACTATGGAAACAATAAACCAGACGTGAGGTGTAGTAAAAATCTAACACGGTATCAGAGCTTGGTATTTGAAGAGAATGGGATCATCTTGAGACACTTTGTTGGCTACAACACTAGAAGAGTGTTGTACAATATGGTGAATACATTGAATCTTGGGGATAGGTTGGAAGGGGCAATCAACTTCCGGGCTTGGAAGGAAAGGGTTCTCCTTCTGTTGGAAAAGAATGAACGCAAGGACTATGTTGAGGATGTGGTTCCTAAACCAACTAATCCAGTAGATTTGGAATTTCACAAGAAGAAGGAAGTGAAGATCAGGCGAGTATTGCTAGAGTTTGTGAAGGACCATGTGATTCCTCACATTGTCGAGAAAGAAACTTCCAAGGATATGTATGATGCTTTGGTGGGTCTTTACCAAAACAAGAATACTGACAAGATGTTGCATTTAAAGCATCAACTTTAGATTTTCAAAATGACCAGTGAAGACACAGTTGTCAGTTATCTTATGAAGATTAATAAGATTTGAGATCATCTCAGAACTATTGGTGAGACAGTGCAGGATTCCAAGTTGGTGAATGTAGCATTGAGAGGTCTTCTGAGGTCCTGGGAACCATTTGTGCAGGGATATGTGCACGAGATAGGCTACCAGACTTTGACAGATTATGGACTGATTGTATCTAGGAAGAGACCCGGTTAGCATCCATGAATGATATGGATGGTGTGGTGAAGAGTAGCAATGATGAGAACCAGGCCCTTGCAACCTGCACTAGAAAGGGAAGAGGGGTTTTCCAAATAGAAGAGGTTCGTCGGGGAGAAGGGATTCTTCTGAGAGAGAAGCATCTCCGGAGTTGAGATGGAAGAAGGATCTTAGTAAGATCATATGTTATGAGTGTCATGACTTTGGTCATTATGCTTCACATTGTCCACATTGAAAGTGAAGAAGAAGAAGCAAGCAAGCATCAATGACAGAGGTCGATGAGGTTTTAAATAGGTTTTAGAGGTAGATCTTATTGGTCTTTGGCCTTTCAGGTACTGTCTCCAGTAGGGAGATATGGTTGGTGGATAATGGAGCATCTTTCCATATGACAGGTGTTAGAGAGTTGTTTGACACTCTCACATAGACTAGCTCAGACTTATTTATGGAGCTTGGTATGGGAGCCAAGCATTCAATACAAGGATCTAGTACCATATCGTTTCGATTGGAGTCATGACAGATACTGAGGGTGTCGAATGTGTTGTGGGTGCCAGAAATCAGGAGGAATTTCCTCTCAGTCTAAGAGATTGAGAGGAAGGATTATCCTGTATTTTTTTGAGATGGACTTGTACTTCTTGTGCCAAGACAGTCTAGCTTCATACTAGCAGTGGTTCTTGGATTTAGGGAGGGTAGCCTATATAAACTAAGGGGTCATCCTAAGAGTGTTGTGGTTAGTAGGATTAGAGAAATAGATGAGGAGGACTAGGTGTCTCAACGAGTGGTAAGGTAGGTGACCCCACCAGTGGTATAGGCTCATAGGGAGATAGAGTTCAGAGGGAATCATCCCTTAGGATCCATGAGGGAGGAGAAGCCTCCCAGGATTGTGTAGAGGACAATGGACAAGAAGAAGATGGCTCAATGTGCAGACTCAAAGGGAGTCAATTTTTAGAAGGAGCATGTGATCTCAGAGTGAGCCTGATCTCAGTGAGAGTCAGTTGGCTCAGAGGGAGAGATGGTCATCCAGAGGAATTCCCCCCTCGGGTTCAGTTGGGAGAGAGACATATTCCAATATTGATATACATGTGTCATGGGTGGAGGAGGCCAAACAAGAGATTTAGAGGAGGGAGGATTCTAGGGCATATAAAACATCCATGGAGGATCCAAGTATTTCAGTAGGTTATGCTACTATGATAGAGGAGGCTAGATAGGAACTTCAAAGGCAAGAGGATTCTAGGGCATGTATGGAGTATCCATGTGTTTTAGTAAGATGTGCTACAGTGACCAAGGATGCAACCAATCTGACAATTTTTTCCTCAATGATCTAGGATGTGGCCAGTCAAACATATTTTTCCTCAGTGACAGATGACGTGGCCAGTTAGAAAGACTATATTGTAGGTTGTGCTCCAGTGACCATGGATGCAGCGAGTCAGACAGATTGGACAACAAGATCATCCAGTCAGGATGAGTGGAGTGCAATTATGGTAAGAGATCTTATGCTGACGGATTTTGATGACCCAGTGATAGAGGGAGTAGCTAGTTTGGACTATTGGAGTACAAATGAGGAAACATACCAACTTGGATTTGGGAGAGAGATGCTTCTAGTACTAGAGGTACATCTAGCTGATGGTGGATGGGATACCTCCCTCACTAAGGGGGAGTGTTGATTTTTGTATCTTTGGGAGGTATTCACATAAGAGGCCAAGGTGTCATGCATGTGGGAATATTCGTTGGCACCAAATTAGCCTTTCATTTTGGTGAAAATCCCCTTGGATTTGAGTGGGGACTTCATGGGCTTGGTGATGGGCTTTATGGGCTTGTGTTGGGGCTTCACACCCATAAGGGAAGCCTAATTTGATGTTGACTTGTGGAGGGGATTTTGTGGTGACCCCCAAAGATTGTATATAAAGGAGAGAGGTCATTGTGACATCTCACTATATCATCATAGAAGAATGGAGTTAGCATAAGTGAGTCTACACTTGTGTTAGGAGGCTTGGTGATTTCATCAAAGGAAAATTCTGCTAGGATGGAAAATATGGCCTAATCTTGAGGACTCTCTATTTTTTTTTCTCGGTAGGGAAAGGCACACCTCGTGTGTGGAAAAGAAAGACAACCCCATAAGGAAGATATTGTACAAAGTGGAGTGAGTCGTACGAGGTGACTGTATAGTTTTTCACATGTACACAGGTTGCAGTCGGAACGGTTGTGTACATACGCGGGTTGTTGAAGGAACAATCACGTACATCCATACAAGATCTTCGAGGCAGGGGTAGGTCCATACAGGCTGATATCAGGTGACCTCAATAGGTCATACAGGTGGTCTGCAGCAGATTTGTGGGCATAGCAGATTTCTAGAATGTTATTGAGGTTCGGTTTCTTGTTTGTATATTGGAGGACAAGGTTTTCCTCAGATTTGGTGATTTTGAGAGGACTAGTTATGTCCTCAAATTTGGTAACTTTGAGAGGACTGGTTTTGGTCCTCAGATTTTGAGAATTGGATAAAGTTACAAAACATAAATATTATGTCTCTTGTGTATTGATGATTCATCTTTGATCTTATTGTATGTTCCGCTGTGCTAAAATAAGTTAGCCATCTCTTTGGGTTTATGTTTACAATTCAATTGGGTTAATTGTGTATAACTGTGGAAACAATAGACCAAACTGGAGGTGCAATAAAAATCTAACATTACAGGGATACCTTACCAAAAAACAACCATCCATCCTCCACCCCATTCCTTCCCATCCACACTTAACTTTTCCACTGAGATGGATTCATCAATGAGGGGAATCCATCGAGGTATACTCTCTATCCTATCATTATCTCCTCTTTCGTACCTACTCCTCCCCATTTCACACCCATTTATCCGCATAATTAAAAAAACAAATATAAAAAATAGAACTTTGAAAAAAAAAAAAAAAA
>JASDQU010101916.1:152884-166616 GCA_032191745.1 Picea mariana
TGTTACAAGGGAACAAGTTGATGTGGCTTCAAATATTTCATCTACCTAGTCTCACATGAAGTTCATAGTGGCTCATCTAAACCTTCCTCGTGCATTCATGGCTTCTTCTCAACCAAGTTGAATGGATACTTATGTGGACTTTGTTTCATCTAGCCTACCTAGAACTTATATGGAACATGATGCTACTCACCTAATGCAAGTTGTTGGAATCCCACCTACCCATTAAGTCACACCTATTATCGTGACTATTGATTTTGAAGACCCAATTGCACAACTGGACCCAGAGGTTGATGCCCCTTCTAGGATTCATTAATTTTACTAATTTGTTTCTTTTAGTTTCTCTATTATTTGTTTTTGTATTATGAGAATTTATACAGTAGTAAGCCTATGGTATCATACCCAAGTGTTTTTGGACCAAATGTTATAATTATATTTTCTATGCAATTTTATTACTAGAAAATCAAGGGGTATGACCTTTGGGTTGACCCTCCATTTTGTAAATTTCCAATTGTATGGTTCATCTAGAACATTTTATAATACAAAACACTAACCATTACTATGGAAAAAAAGTTAAATATGGTCAAATATTATCTTCCACTTATATTATCAAGAGCATATTGATTAAATACTAAGCATACACATAATTAAGTTGTTTGATGTATTTAGGATAATAGTATTAACGTGGAGCAATATCCCAACGTAAGGATATTAACGTGGAGCAATATCACATGTTAGGACCCCTCAACAGCAGGCTAGTAAATTTGATTTTGTTGATGAAATATGACAGTTAATTACCCAACATGTGATATATGTTGAAAGGATTATCATTTTCAAGATGTATATTATATGTGGCTCCAACTATTATGTTGATGCAATGTTATATTGTTATATTGTTAAATCTTGATAAAGATATGTGGAGGTTGTATTTTTTATGATAATATCTCATGATGTGATGACATCATTTAATTTCATGGAAATGTTTATGCTAAGATGTTTCATGATGACATGTGAGAGCATGTGGTGATGAGAATGATATTGTATTCTCATGATAACATGCGAGAGTTAGCATGTGGATTCTTTCTTTGAGATGTTGATGTTATGACTAATACATTGATTTCATGTTGAGAGGTGGTGATTGTCAGGTTATCCACCAGTGGGCCTAGAGGGCTAGTTTATTTGATGATCTCATGGTAGCCCATAACCAGAAAGGAGAATATTACAAAGTAACATATTATGAGTTGGGTACAACTCAATCTACTACTTATGCCAATAATTATTATTCTGTGTATTGGAGTTGTGATGTCGAAGTCCTGAAGAATGGATGAAGCATTGCTTGTCTATAGTGTTGCGGGATTAGACTTCAATGCTTGGGGCGTTGTTATGGAGGGAGTTTAGGTCATCCTTTCAATATGTTTGTCGTACATAAGTACTGATCCATATGCTTGTTGTAGTCACTTGGGTGGCTTATACTAGTCCAACAAAGGGTGGTGTGGAAGATGTTGGAGCTACTAGAGGGTGTTGTGGAGGATATGGTGAGCTAATTAAAAACCTATAAGTAACATAATAAAAAATAACTTTGGGATGAATTTCCTTGAAGGAGGGGGTGTATGTCATGCCCCATATTATTTAAAGTATATAAATAAATAATAATAATAATAATGAATATAAACTTCTCCTCAAATGGTCATAATAAGTACTTATATGAATAAATAATAATAAATAAGTATACAATAATTATCCTAAATGTGATCATAATAAGTACTTATTATGGATATTTGGGTAATTAAAGAAAATGGTAAAACAAGTAACCACAATTATGGAGAAACCCTAAAATATAATAAAGAAGTAAATAAATGATCCTATGGGTCCAGATATACCATGGATGGACTCTATATAAAGAGGGAAAAGGAGAAAAGGACATCTCTCTTTTGGGTGAGCTATAGAGAGGACAAGGTTAAGGAATTACTTGAATAGTATTAGATTGAAGGCTTGGGGGTGACCTTCTACTGAATATTTAAGTAGCAAGGTCTATGGTTGGGAGGAGATTTGTCCCCCACTTTCTATTTCAGTTGTTAGATCAAGGTATTGTTATAATCTCCAATTCCCATACTACAGGTATGTTGGTTTCTTCACCATAGATAAGTACCTCATTGTTTCTCCTTTTTTTTGCATGGAATAAAGCATGGGAAACTCACCAAGTACTTCCCCACATTTTTTGGATGGTAAGAGGGGAAAATCGCCAGCTCTGATTATAGGGCCTCACCCCGGGGGAATCAAGAGAGTTGAACTTGTTACCAACAACAAGAATGAAAACTCAAGTCTAGCTCTAGACCAATTGAGCTAACCCTCGAGGCTTAACTCACTGCTACTTCTATAGGTCAATTGATTTCATTAAAGCTCCCTATGTTGGAAACAATGTATCTTTGAATTGATCATTTTCTGTAGGTCAATTAGGCAGTCATACTATATTTAGATTGGGGCATTATAGAATTTCCAAATAGGAATTTGAACTGTTTTATGTGACTGTTCATTTCCCTAAAATTGTTGTATAAATAAGTGAGAGAAACACAATGTAAAAGGGGGGCTCAAAGTTTGTAACCCAACCATGTGTAACAAAATTTGGAGTCATAGTTAGTGGTTTCAATTAACAAAAATATGATAGTTCATTCATGGATGGAAGATATCTTTGTTACATCAATGACTATTGTTTGGTTTTTAGCAATTTTATGTCAATGAACTATTTCTTTGTTCATATTAGTGTTAACATATAACTTGCTAAATTGGTTTTAGAATAGGGATTAGATTAAAAGTTTATATCTATCTTGTGAATCTTATCAATGTTTTGGTGTTATATGAATATCAATTATTATTGATTAAATATTCCCTATGTAGAGAATATGTGATGGTTTTGGGAATTACACATGACCCATGATCCCTAAAGGAAATTTTATGACTTGTGAGCCCATTTATTGATCATGTACCATGGTTTGGGCCTCAAAAACTATCCATGGTGTTATAAATTTTTAAATGAGCACCATATCCCACTTTTAGACAAAATATCCTTATGTGGGGCTTGTGTGATGGGTTTGGGTCCCATGCATTTCCCATGAAAACTACATGAAAATTCCATAGCCTTATAATTTATATATTTACCATATACCATTGCTTAAGTTGTCACAACCATTCCTAGTGTGAAAAATCTCAAAATGACCACCATAAATTGCTCACATGCCAAGGATTCAATATGTAGGGCATGTGTGTTGGATCAAGGCCCCACACATAGCCTATGACCCATAGAGATAAATTTTATATCCTATGACCCCATCTTTTGGCCCTATATCGTTATCTCAACCCTAATAAACATTTCTAATCTACCAAACCCCAAAAAGGAAACCATATATCATTCACATGCCAAAGCTTTCATATAGAGGGCATATGTGGTGGCTTATGGCACCGTGCATGGTCCATAAATTCCATAAGCAAATGGTATAGCCTAATACACTAGGTGTTAACATTGTACCATGGCCCAACCATAAAGAATTATCCCTATGCATGAATTTTCTAAATAACCACCATATTCCACTCTTAGACTATAGATAACCCACTAATGCTCTAATTGTAAAACAACCTTTAACCCCAAACACCCTAATTGGAAACCACTAACTCCTTAAYCAAAAATATCCCAAATACAAATTCCACGATGGAAATGCTTTTTAAATTARCCCAATAACCCATGCACCTAACGCATGCATTTAAATCACATGCATAACCCACCACATTAATAGTAGGTCGAAAAGAAATATGTCAAATACAACTATTGAATTGAAAAGTGATTGTTTCACTAATGCATTTAAAATCATGTCTTTCCAACAATAATTATCTATGTGGAAGACTCATCGCACACACCATATCTAGCTCATGTGCCAAAGATTTCATTTGTAAGACCCCTATGGTGTCTTACATCCCCTCACATGCCCTCCCCGCCCTCCCAAAGATAAATGTTATATCTTGTGACCTTAGCTTTTGGCCCCAAATCATGCCCTCAAGCCTAGTAAACATCTCTACTACTCCAAACCACAAAATGGTTACCATATTCCACTCATGTACCGAAGCTTCCCTATGTAGGGCTTATGTGGTGGCTCAAGCAGCATGCATGGTCCATGATCTCTAGAGATAAATGGTATAGCCTAAGACCCTAGATTTTAGCATCACACTATGGCCTAGCCCCCAAGAATCGTCCCTACATGCAAAATCTCTAAATAGCCTCCATATCTCATTCTTATGCTATAGATAATTGTTAGTCCTCTAAACCGAAACCCCCTAATTTTTAACCACTAACTCCTTAATCAAAAATCCCTAAAGACAAGTTTCCCTTTGGAAATTATTTTAGTGTTAGCCCATTAATTGATGCACCTAACTCATGCATGTAATTCATACACATAACCCACTGCACTAACATTAGGAAAAGAACTATCCCAAATATAGATAACCAAATTGAAAATTTATTAGTGAAGGTGATACATTATAAACTATGCATTTTCCATAATCAGTATCTATGTGGAACACTCACAACACACATCCATAACTATGTTAACACACATGCAAAAAAAAGATTTAAGAGGATTATTGGATTATTGAGAGGGGGTGAATCAGTAATAGATAAATTTAATAATTTTCAACCATATAATGCAAGTGTTATATCAATGTAGCATTATCATTCAATAATTAAAGAGTAAATAAACAATGAACAAATGAGCAATCATACACATACATAGTACACCATTGTTTTTATGTGGAAACCTAAAGAGGGAGAAAACCACAGAATGTTTTTTCTTATATGTATTTAAGAATTGCATTCATTGGAAGCACCAACTTCCTTTTATTTTCAGCTGCAACTGGAAGGAGGCTCCAACCCCCTAGTTTATCGGGCTACAACCTAAGGGAAGATCCAACTCCCCAATTCTCTGGCTACAACCAAAAGGAGGCTGCAACCCCCTATGTTCTCCGGATACAACCACCTGTCCTTGCCCCATCCAACCACCCTGAAATATAAGTAGAATGATGGAACCACTGTCACACTAGCATTGTGAGATATACTGTTATAAACATGTACCAAAAAACCTACACCAAACAACCTATACCAATAACCTGTGCCAACATGTACCATAGATCAAGTTGTACCTCAACTTGTACCATAAACAAGTGCATCAACCATGCACCAAACCTGTACAAATAACATGTCATCAACATGTACCATAAACAAGTGCATCAACCATGCACCAACCTGTACCTTAACTTGTACCATCAATGAGTGCATCAACCATGCATCAAATACACATAAACTATGACTCATCAAGATGTACCAACATCATCAAATATACACCTCATGTTTGTGTCAACTCATCAACTACTTATCTCAACCATGTACCCAACATGTACCTCAACCAAAATCCCTCATCAGTTTCATCATCCAAATCTGATTTGTAACTATGTAATAGATCTGGTGTATATGATCACATACCTACAAACCTTCCTTAACTTTAACAACAAGAGACTATCATTTTCATCAAACTTTACTTTAGTCTCACATGACTAATTTTGGATTAGTCAACAACCCTAACTTGAAATAATCATAACTATGTACTTGTAGTGAATAAAGATCTGAAAATAGTAAACAATGTTCTTCAATGTCTTTTATGCAATTCCTACAAGTTTCACTACTTGGAACCTCTCAAAAAAGGATTTATAGAAAAATAGCATACCTTGTTGAATTTTGACTTATTATAGAGAGGGAACTTGTAGAGCGTTCCCCGCATGGAATATTTGTTCTGTGGATCTGAAAATGGTACACAGAATACTAAAGAATGTACTCTAACCAATACATTTGGTCTTACTTAATTTGGATCTGTTATGAATAATTTATGACATTTTTACCTGAAACACCTGTTTTAGACTAGTTTCAGGATTGGCCACAAACCCTATTTTCCACGGAGTGTAACTCCAAAAATACAATGACCCACAAGATGAAATTTGTATCACAACTACTTGGCTATATTTCCTCAACGACCTCCATCTTCCGCGGTCTGAATCATTCTAGAACAAAATTTATTGTGAAAATGGTGAGATGACCTGTAAATAACATACCTTAGAAAGCATCATCAAAAGAATTTATCCTCCCTTGAATTTCGACTTCTTTACTTCACCTTCCCTCTAAAATTCGCCTTAGATATCCTTTGTTTATCTCAGTCACTTGTATATATTCAATATTCTCAATTGTATATGAATGAGAGACCCTTGCCTCTTATTTATACTTTCATGTAGCTTCCTCAAGGGGTTACCTTCTAATCATCTTAACCCACTTTCCTTATTTTAGGGCTAACCCACTTCTAACCACTTGTCCACTTAACTTGACCACTTTCCACAATTAGTATGTTCTCCATTAACTGTATTATTTAAATAATTTTACCTTCTAATCATCTTAACCCACTTTCCTTATTTTAGGGATAACCCGCTTCTAACCACTTGTCCACTTAACTTAACCACTTTCCACAATTAGTAAGTTCTCCATTAACTTTATTATTTAAATAATTTCTTTTTCATCCACTTTGACTTATAGTACACTCATCACTTCACTTTATTATTTAAATAATTTCTTCTTTGCAACCACTTTGACTACTTTGACCTTTTGGGGCTTCTAGATGACTCATGAGGGCTCTCCAACTTCACATGGTCATAACTCTCTAAATGTGAGGAGTTATGTGACATTCCGCATACCAACGTAAATGGCATGAGATGTATTATCCATATAGAATAGTCTTGCATGCAAATATATCAAAACTCATACCATTATCCATCAAATAAACTTGGGTCCATTACCCAAACCTTTGTGCTACCGGAATTTTCTACCAGACTTTCTTGAAGGGTTGAAATCAATGACAACCAACCCAATTAATCAAAAATCTCTCCCCCTTTTTCATCAATGGAAAAGGTATATTTCCATCCAGGGTTGCTCCCCCTAACTGAATTGTCCTTGGAGATACTTCCCCTGACAAAACTCTTCCTGAAACTGATCTCCCAACCTGAATTGTCCTCTTTATGGTGCTTCCTCATGTAAATCTAAGACATATAAGACGAGCATTCAAAAGCATTCATTTTGGAGTAGAAATTACTCTGAGTCTCTGGTGAAGATACTCAAAGGTTTCCCATGGAAGAGGTTTTGTAAATATCTATGCCACTTGTTCTTTTGTGCCCACATATTCAACTCTGATGTTCTTCTTTGCAACCTATTCTCGTAGAAAGTGATACTTGATTGGAATGTGCTTCGTCCTTGACTGCATCGTCGGTTTTTTTGAGATATTGATGGTGCTTGTATTATCACAATAGATTGGAATGGGCTCATCATACTCAACCTGTATATCTGTCAAAGTTTGTTTCATCCATAGAACCTGTGTACAACATCCTGTTGTTTCAATATACTCTGCTTCGGTTGTAGATAATGATAATGATTATTGTTTCTTGCTTAACCAAGATATTAAACACTCACCCAAGTAGAACGTTGCTCCACTGGTGCTTCGTCGATCATTAATGCAACCTACCCAATCTGCATCTGTGTAGGTAATAAGTAATAGATCTTTTCCTTTTGGATACCATAATCCAAACTATTATGTTCCTTTGAGATATCTGAAAATCCTCTTCACTACTAAGACATGTGATTTTTTTGGTGTTGCTTGAAATCTTGCCACATGTCCAACTACCTGCATTACATTTGGTCTGGATGTTGTCACATATAGTAAGCTACCAATCATTGACTTGTATTTCCTCTGATCTATAGACTTTGTATCATCATCTTTGCTCAACTTGCAACTGGTTTGCATAGGAGTGGTAACAGGTTTGCAATCTTCCATTCCGAACCTCTTTAGCATTTCTCTTATATACTTAGTTTGAGAAATAAAAATTCCTTGGTTGATTTGACATATCTGAAGACCCAGAAAGAAGGATAGTTCTCCGAGTAATTATATTTCAAATTCATTCTACATATCCTTTGCAAATTTCTGACTTAACCTATCATCAATACTTCCAAAAATAATATCATCAACATAAACTTCAATTAATAAAATACTATCTTGAGTTACCTTGATGTAGAGGTTGTTGTATGCACTTCATTTTCTGAACCCTGCCTGTTGTAGATATTTATCTAGTCTAGAGTACCATGCTCTAAGAGCTTGTTTTACACCATACAAGGCCTTCTTCAATTTACACACATAATTTACGTTCTCTGACAAATGAAATCCTTCTGGTTGTTCAATGTAGACTTATTCTTCAAGTTCCTCATTTAGAAAAGTTGATTTCACGTCCATCTGATACACTTTAATATTCTTGTAGCATGCATAATCTAAAAGAAATCGGATTGCTTCCATTCTGGCAACTGGGGAAAATGTCTCTTAAAAATCGATTCCTTCAACCTGTGCATATCATTTACATACCAATCTAGCTCTATTCCTTGTAACATGTTCATCTTCATTCAATTTATTTCTGAAAACCCACTTTGTGCCAATCACATTCTTATTCTTTGGTCTTGGAACCAATTCCCAAGTGTCATTCTTCTTTGTTTGATCCAATTCTCCATCCACGGCCTTATTCCAGAGTTAATCTGTGTTGGCTTCTTCAAAACTGTTTGGTTCAATCGTAGATAAGAGTGCTAGGTGCATGTGTTTTGGTGAATGGATTCTTCTTCTAGTCTCAACTCTTGCATCCTTGTTTCCAATAATCGGATCTGAAGGATGATTCTTTTGTACTTGTTTTCTAGGTGTCTTTGGAGGCACTTGTTGAACTTTGTATTCAACTTTTCTCTGATCTTCTTCATCTTCCTCTTATACTTATTCTTCATCTTTTGCTTCTTCTTCGTAAAGTTGTTCCACTAATTCATTTTCTTCTTCCTTTGAATTCTCATCCACATGTTTCATCAATTGTTACATTGATGTTTTTCACAACTTTGTTCAACCTCAGATTGTAACACTTGTATTCTTTCCTTGTACTTGAGTAACCAACAAGTACTCCTTTGTCCACACAAGGGTCAAACTTTATCATTTTTCCATCTTCTCTTTTGATGTAGCATTTTCTTCCAAATACTCTAAAGTGATTCACATTTGTTGGTCTTCCTTTCCATAGATCGTAGGGAGTTTTGTCATTGTTGTTTATGAGCATTACTCTGTTTTGAATGTGAATTGTTGTATGCATTGCATGTGTCCTAAAATTATCTGTCAATCCATTATCATTTTTTGAGGCATTTCCTGTGTAATTATCATCCATTATGATAATGTTCCTTTGTCTCTGAACCACTCTCTGAACCAATCTTTGAATCCATGCTCTCATCCACTATCATATATCTATCCAAACCTGCTAAGTGTTCTTACGAATCCATCTCTATCCATACTATCCAAGACTCTACTGCACAACTATCCATAATGCTGACCCATTTATCACTATACTATCATGAATTCTTCACTACTAAAACTGATTAATCTATCAAATTGCTAATTGATTGCTCTGGATCTGTCTACTCAAACTTTGCAAGTTGCTCGAAGGATGGTTCTTTGGTCTTTCACAGCTATCGCATAGACTCCCCCTATCTAATATTCATATTATCTTGGAGTCTCTCAGTCGGATGGCTCGGAACAATTCCTTCTCTAATGTGTATTCATCATCATCTTCATTGGTAGATTCATCATCTCTATGAGCGCTGACTTCTTTCTTTCTGTCTGTGGATTCATATTTCACTACAGTGCCTGAAAGTACAATCTCTTGAACATGTTCCTTATTTACTTTTCCTTCTTTTCTTTCAGTTATTTTCCAAACCTTTATGTATCTAATATCTTTCTTTTTCTCTGTAGAATTTTCTTCATCTCGTTCTATTTCGAATATTGCGATCTATGGGACATGGTCTTTGTTCACTTGTTCTTCATTTTTTCTTATCCATACTTTCTTATATCTGATATCAGTGTTCTCTTTCAAGGAATTATCGATCATTCTTCTACAATCACTAGCTATGTGTCCATAGTTATGACATTGTAACATTCAATGTTACGTGGGGCCACATAGGAATTTCTTACTTGAACATTTCTTTTATAATCCCTGCAATCTAAAACCTTATGTCCAAAATTAGTACAATAAAAACAACGACCATAAAAGAAATTTACATATCTAGGAGTGAATGATCTTCTTTGTGGCGTAGTCCTTCTGAATTCTGCCTTGATTGATCATGATCATGATTAACGCTTCTTTGTGGCTTGAACATTGATGGTATTCTTGAAGATGTACCCTATTAATTTTCTTAGATTATTGTTGACCATGATTCCTTCCTTTGAGTATTTCTGCATAACTCTTGCTCTTTTTTTCATTCTTATTTTCTAGCAACCTAGAGTGCTTCTCTTCATTCTTATAACTGATACGGATGTTTCTATCTCTTCAACGTTCTTTTTGATCTTGACGATTTTTCTTCTCAATGTGACACCTTCTTCTTCAAGCTTCTCGACCTCTTCTTCTTTCTTTAATATCTGAGACTTCATGACTTCTTATGTTCTATTCGCTTCTTCAAGTTGAATTTTTAATGTGATTATTTCTTCTTCAAGTACTTTCTCTTCTTGACCAAACTCTGACTCAAGTTGATTTAGATCGTTAGTTCTTTCCTTGAGATGATCTGTCAATATCTTCTCTCTCATTTCTACTTCTTCCTTTTGTGCTGCTACGTTGGCTTCCAAATATTGTTTTTGATCTTTAATATTTTATTCGATCTTTCTGGCATCTTCTAGCTCAGTTCTTAAGTTCTTGATGCCATGTTGGGCTTCTTCAAAAATGTGAGCACTTTCCTTTTGTTTCATCAATTCCTTCTTGWGTGAGTTGTTTTCTTCTCTTTCTTTTCTTAGTTCATCTAAATCCCTGATCAATTCTTCTTCATAATTGTCTTCCTTTTCAATTAGTTTTTTTGCACATGGAATTATATTTCAAGATGTCTGTGGTTTTCAAAATTAAAGTAAAACAACATACCTCTGTTGATTATGTACTCTTCATCTTCTGAATCTGTTTGACATGGTGAACATATTTATTCTTGATCTGTACCTGCATCTTCTTTGGCATTTTTTGAATATGCGATGGGTGAAGAATATATATCATGTAACTTATCCCAAATTTCTTTGGCTGATGAACATTTACCAACCTTTTCTCTTACCAGATTAGGTAATCCTTCCCAGATGAAATCCATTTCTATTTTTTTATTCTTCTTCAATTCCTTCTTGGCTGCAGTCTTTTCCCTTTTTGAACTATCATATCATGTAACGACTGATAGCCAAATATAATACCCTTGTGCCTATAAAAATACTTCCGTCCTTCCACTCCACATCTCATACTTTAAACCATTATGACCATTGAACAATGGTACTCCATTCTCAGAATAATCCATGATCTCCTTTCAGTGATTAAACTATTTCCTGAAGGAACCTGGTTTGATTCCAATTATTGGATTATTGAGAGGGAAGGTGAATCAGTAATAGAGTAATTTAATCATTTTCAACCATATAATGCAAGTGTTATATCAATGTATCATTATCATCCAATAATTGCAAAGTAAATAAGCAATGAACAAATGAGCAATCATGCACATACACAGTACACCAGTGTTTTTACATGGAAACCCAAAGCAAGAGAAAACCACGAAATGATTTTTCTTATATGTCTTTAAGAATTATATTCATTGGAAGCACCAACTTCCTATGTTTTCCAGCTACAACTGGAAGCAGGCTCCAATCCCCTATTTTCTCAGGCTACAACCTGAGGGAAGCTCCAACTCCCCAATTCTCTGGCTACAACCAGAAGGAGGCTACAACCCCTTGAGTTCTCCGGCTACAACCACCTGTCCTTGCCCCATCCAACCGCCCTGAAATACAAGTAGAATGATGGAACCACTGTCACAATATCACTGTGAGATCAGTAAAATCATGAAGATGGGTAACACTTTTGCTTGTTTTATGACAATTTTGTTTTAATTTTAACAGGTTCTTCAACTTCCGGTAAACAAAAGTATTTTTTTTATTTAGAATTTTACTTTATTGTAAAAACAAAACTTGTGAAGAATTTTGTTAGATTTATACTGACTATTTTTCAATTTTTTTTTATTGAGATTTGATATGCCAATTTGGCAATTGTTTGATAGTATGTTCCTTAAAAATGAAGGGAAAGATAATGAGTTATTTTTTCCCACAACAATGTATCCATTATTAAACTTTTGTTTTTGACAAATGAAATATACTGCAGCAATCTATAGAGACTCTATTTTGTGATGACTATAGTTTTGAATCTAAAGGATGAATATTATAATTTCTAGAATTTTTTTAAGTTGACCAATCTGAAAAAGTTACAAATTTTAAACACATGTTTTCCTCCACCATGTATCTATCTTAATTTTTACTTAAAATTAAAATCTAAAAATACCATTTTGAAGATAACAGTTTAAGGATTATGAATATAATTTTTCCATAATTTTTCACTGCATATTTTTAGAGATATGGATTTTTCATTTCACCGAATCATAATCTCACTAAAAATATTATGCAGTGATTTTTTTATAAAATTAAATAAAATTAGATAAAAACAATGAAAATGAAAAAAAATTATACCAAATGAAAGTACATTCAATTTTTAAAATGTTGGTATCAATTATGAAACTAAATTATGAGTATTTGTAGGAGTCTGCTACCTCCAAAGATGAAGTAAGATGGAGAGAATTTGCAGTTTCCTGCAAACAGTCCCATTTTCAAGTTTTCGGTCGAAATATTCTTTCGGTCGAAACCTAGTTTTTAACGGAATTCGTTAAAAATAAACGTTTCAGTTGAAAATTATTTCGACCAAAATATATTTACCACAGGAAAATAATTCATCCGAAAAACATTGTACACGAATTTTGAGGGCGTCGTTAAATTTGACGTGCAAATTTTCAGCTGAAAAAATTCCTAGCAACATTTTTTCGGCCAAAAAATTGCCGCCAGGAATTTTGGAGACCCTATTGTCACGGAAGTGTTACCCATTTTCATGATTTTACCCAGATATACTACTGTAAACCTATACCAATCAAGCTGCACAAAAAAACCTATAACAACTTGTACCAATAACCTGTGCCAACATGTACCATACATCAACCTGTACCTCAACTTGTACCATAAACAAGTGCATCAACCATGCACCAAACCTATACAAATAACATGTCATCAACCTGTACCATAAACAAGTGCATCAACCATGCACCAACCTATACCTTAACTTGTACCATCAACGAGTGCATCAACCATGCACCAAATATGTACCAATCATACATCAAATACACATAAACTATGACTCATCAAGATGTACCAACATCATCAACTATACACCTCATGTATGTGCCAACTCATCAACTACTTGTATCAACCATGTACCCAACATGTACCTCAACCAAAATCCCTCATCAATTTTATCATCCAAATATGATTTGTAACTATCTAATAGACCTAGTGTATATGATCACATACCTGCAAAATTTCCTTAACTTTAACAAAAAGAGACTAGCCTTTTCATCAAACATTACTTTAGTCTCACATGACTAATTTTGTATTAGTCAACAACCCTAACTTGAAATAATCATAACTATGTACCTGTAATGAATAAAGATCTGAAAATAGTACACAATGTTATTTAGTGCATTTTA
>JASDQU010101916.1:204627-220814 GCA_032191745.1 Picea mariana
AGGCTCCCTTATTTCCAATCTTATGCTTTCATCTATGCCCATCATCACTAGAATCTTAATTAGGTCCCTGGGAATGGAAAGCATATCAAAATTTGGGAGGATGTTATCATGAATCAGGCCTACCTCTATTTCCAAGCAAATTGTTTTCCTCTTTGTGATTGGATGCAGGCTAATAAAATCATTAGGCTGAAAAATATTACAAAATGGGACAAAGCTTTAGGTATTTGGATTGGCTATAATTTGGACCTCCTTTCTCCGCATATGTCCCCCCTTTTCTCCTAACTTCTCTTCAAGGTCGAACTTCGTGCAGTATATCGGTAAAAGATGTTTGGGGTTGGGGAGATGCTCAGTACTCCATTAAAAAATGTTTCAAGCTCCTATAGGATGAATGATCAACCTTTCCTCGTTCAAAAATATGGAAATCAGTTTGGCACCTAGATGGTATGCCCAAGATAAATTCCTTCATTTGGCTTGTAGCCCATAGTAGAATCCCCACAACTGAAAATATAATCAAAAGAGGCATCCTTGGATCTTCTAGGTGCATCTTGTGTTGGCAACATGAGGAATATCTTCAACATTTATTTGTCCATTGTAATTACTCTAAAGAAGTGTGGGAATTTTTTCTGTGGGATCTCTTCCATCTTATGAATTGGCCCAATAAAGCTACCGATTTCTCCACCAATCAGAACAAAAAATACAGAGGAATCTTCTATAAAAATCCTAAATTCAAGCACCTGTAGTAGGTCATTCCAAAATACTTATGTTGGAATATATGGCTAGCACAGAATAAGAGCATATTTTGGGACGAAACAACTCCTCTCAAGCAAACAATAGTGAAAGCAAATTATTTGTGTTCTGAATCTCTCCATCTTCGCTTTCTCGGGAAAGATCAAACTTTGGAGCTTTTTGAAATACAATGGATAAATTAGTTTATTCATGTTGATGCCCCTCTTCCACAACTTTGGAATAAATCTTATATTCCTAAGTGGGCTATAAGGAAAACAAAAGAAGAATTTTATGAGTGGCTGAAGCAATTGGGCACTCATTCTCTATTCTTTGATGGAGCCTCAAGAAACAATCCTGGGGTGGCAAGCATTGGAAGGAGTCTTTTTTATCCTGGAGGTAACATTGATACCCTTTACTCATGGGGATTGGGAGCCACTTCAAACAACATATTTGAATCTTGTGCTCTATTTTAGGGGCTAAGTCTTGCTAGAGAAAGGAATATTAGCAAGTTGCCATCTTTCGAAAACTCAATGATCATAATAAAAGAAGTCATTGATCGATCTCAATCTGGAACCAACTTATTCAATGGGATAATAAGTTGGGTTATTGCGCTCAGTCAAAAATTTGAGGAATTTCATATTTATCATGTAAAATGAAACTTAAACTCCATTGTTGATCATCAAGCCAAAGTGGGCACTAGACTAAGAAAGGGTGAATTATTGATTAATGGGGAGGGGGGGGCTCAAGCCTTGCCCTAATGCCCCCTCCCATTTCATTTTTTGTTCCCCTGAGTTGGCCAGTGGCAGCTCTTGGGTGTCGAGCGCCTCTCTTTTCACGTACAAGGATTAAATTCCCATGTGTGTTGGTATTTTTTGTTTGTGTGGTGTACCTTTTTTTAGGAGGGTTCAATGGATTCATCCCTGGAGTTTTCCTTTTTGTAGTCTTGTATTTCTTGTGTTCAGGGTGTTACAAATATTCCTTCTAAGGATATGCTTGTGCACTACAATTGTTTCTTGCTTGATGGGTTCTTTTCTATCTGCCTTAAGAAATTGGTACCTGGATACGCTATAAGTAGGAAAGGTTTATTGTAGATTGAGTCCTTCATTGCTTGTTCTAAGTAGTTGGTAACCAAGTGTCCTCTGTGTTTTATCTCAATCAATAATGTTATCAGAGAGGTTTATATTTTCATCATGTTAACTATCTATGGCATGGGTAAGTGTTGTGATTTTTTAAATGTGTCCTTTCCTTGCTATCGTTTCTTGTTAACTTTTGTTTGGGGACGAAACTTGGATTTTTGTGGATATGGTGCTCTTCATAGAGGGATTTTGCAGCCTCCTCCCATGGATCCCTCCTGTAATGATCCCAAGAAATTACTCAAGAGGAGTGAGGATATTGCACATTCAAATAGTTCATCCCTCCATCACCTATCGAGCATATTCACGGATTTTGAGTAGACTCTAGCCAACCTGACTATATCTAGAAATCAAGAAACAGAGGTGGCCTTGCAAACTATAAATAGGTGAATGGATCAAGGCCCATCTCAACACCCAACCTATGGAAACAACATCCTACATTCATAGGGACGAGCACTCCAGAGAAGAAGGAGCTAATAGTGGTGCAGGTACCACTGATGGAGGCATTATCCCCATGGAGACTGAAGAAGGAGTTCCTCCTAGAGCTCTTGAAGCTCTCGAAATTCCAGACTCTTTCTCTTCTAACTAATGTATTTTTTTTAAGTTATTTGGTGTTTAGGCAGCTATTATAAGGATGTAATCAACTTAGATGAGCTCAAAAATAGTCTTATGAGACACATTTTTCCCTTTACTATAGATATAGAAATTTTGACAGGTTGGAAGCCTTCTTTTGTAAGATTTTACTGTTGTTGCTTTGGCACGACCCCTTTTAATACAATTTAAATTTAGTTCTGGTTAAAAAAAATGGGGGGTCCTTCCTCAAATTATAGAAAATTTTGTGAGTGAATTAATCTTTCTTTCCCCACTCTTAAATATTATATATTATATTTATAGCTTCATTGCCTTCTTTGACTTTGTTTTCAATATTGCCACTAGTGCACTAATTTGATCCCACTCCTTCCCCATGTTGTCGATTTTCATCCTCTTGTCCACAATATCCTCAACTCGTCCTCTCAAAGATGAAAGCATCCATTTTTAGTACCTTCGAAACCAGGTACTATAGTAATCGATAAGGTTATAAACATATTAAAATTGTAAATTATACCTAATTTTTTTCCATTAGTTTTATTATTTCAATTTTCTCAAAAAAACAATACATTTCTCTATTTTTCTAATTTGGTAAATTGAATTTTCCATTGAGTAAAATCATTTTGATATGGCATTAATTCCCTGGTGTGTGTAATTTGCAGGCTACTCTGCTCTATGACACTGCATTTTAGAAACGCTATAGTCGATGCCTCTAACCTTGATAGAGTCTTTTAGTGATGATGCATGTTCCCTAACATTGGGACACTATGATCAAGGGAGGTTACGGTATATGGTAGTTGTAATTGATACTTGTCTCGTGGCTACCTGCGTGCATCTAAGAAAAGTGCATTTTCCAACAAATCTTGAAGCTTCCACACACCTTTGAGCTCAAATTCCCCTAAGCCATTGTTGTTGAGATTTTGGTGATGCGAGACCACTCTTTGTGGGGGTTGTATATGCATTCTCCCATCATATTTTTCTCCCTAAGCAACGTGGAATGAAGCCACTATGTATGTTGCATCAGTGTCATTCATTTGGTAGTGGTACATGCCCATTAATAAGATCTTGAAGCCCACCTCAAGAAGATGGGCATATAATCCGTGACTTGCAAGCAATGTCGAGGCCTCTGTCAGATCTATCCATATCATATTAAAATAATCATCATCAATCACCTCTTCATTGCAAAACAGAGGACATAGAAGAATAATCGAGTTGCACATTTGATGACATGAAAAAAATGTAAACAAAGGGGATTGCAAGAACAATTATTAATCTGTCTTACCTAAACTGGTGGGATGTGTAGAGATTCACACATATGTCATTCCCATTGTTTGAGAGTTGGAGAGAGTTAACACAAGCTATGGATTCATTGGATACCATGTGGGAGTCCTTAAAATATTGACTTCCACTTCCAACCACACACTTTTTCATGTATTCCACACATTCTAGAGGCACCACTATCCAAGAGCGTAGAGTGTTTGTTTCTATGCAACCTCCAGGATTCGAAGTTAAGTTGGCTCTCTTTATTCAGCTCCCACATCTCCTGATGGACTTTGAAGTTAAGTTGGATCTCTTGCTTCAGCCCCCACATCTCCTGATGGGTTATGGATCTCTTTCTTCTACCAAAACATGTGATCTAGATTATTTTTGGAATGAAATGAAAGCAGATATATTACAACGAAATACACATA
Organism: Picea mariana; assembly: GCA_032191745.1. NCBI lineage: Eukaryota > Viridiplantae > Streptophyta > Pinopsida > Pinales > Pinaceae > Picea > Picea mariana. The sequence continues at coordinate 208,766 of JASDQU010101916.1, forward strand.
AAAATTGCCAGGAACAGAGAAATACAACAATACATGATTTATATTAATGAAATAAATGTACAAAGACTGTAAAAATATAGAGTGCAAGCATCACTAGAACAGTGGAAACTTTATCTCTGAGAAGAGATGAGACAGCTACGCTCATTTGCAAGAAGGTCATTACAATGAGGCTATGAAGGAATTTTTATGATAAACATGAATTCCAAAACCCTAGACATCCAAAAACCTAACCCTAGGAGATGAAGCGTCAAAAGTCATGTGGGCCCCGTTGGGGTAAGTTAATACATTAACTTCCTGGGGTCGTAACTTTTACATACGATCTTTTTTTTAGGCGCATGATAGCTCGTTGGAAAGGTATTTTTGAGAACTATGCATTATGCCATCAAAATCTGACTTTGTCTATAATTTTACTGTGGGAAGCCAAGAAAACATTGTTTAGAGCCCCAAAACAGCCCTGAAAGTACATAAAGATGTATTGACATGACAACTTCCAAAACAAGTAAGTTGGAATAGGTGGGCGGCCACCAATATCCACCTAGATGCTATGTAGGGCTTCAGGGAAGCCCTGTAAGTGAATAACCCACAACTACAAAGAAATTTCCCCATTACAGAGAAACATGCTGAACTGAAAATTGTCAAGATGAGCTAGTTGGAATTTGGAACATGTGGGTGGCCACCAATATCCACTTGGATCAACATGGATTATATAAGAATTGCACAAGTAGACAGTAAAGATACTAGCTACTTTCATCCACCTTCACTAACAAATTTTGGCCCTTCTATAGGCAAGTTACCCTATCCATAGCACCCAATTAGGTTCTAATATATATGTTTAGAGATATTAATTATATGTTAAACCCCTACTTGGTATCGATGTGTAAGGAACAAAATAGATTAATTCTTTGTTTACCTTTCATATTGGATATCTATAATTATGTCCCTAAGAAGTTGGGAGCCCTTACTTGCAAGTACCAATCTTGAGAAATTGTTATGGGTTACAAAAAAATATGTTTCGACCTCTAAGTTATGGTCCACCACTTTTCTTTCTCATTTATTTCCTTTCAATTTTTTCGATCTTTCGTGGGATTTTCTAAGTTCCTAAAGTCGTTTCACCGTCAAGATATTGTATCTATTGTCCTTACTCCAAGACCTCTCAAATGCTGCAATTTGAATTATTGGTTGAATTCCAGTTACTTGATCGCCCACCCTACATTTTCACTTATTTCACAAAAGGGGTCAACGGATATACGAACAATACCAACTCCAACTCCTATGTTTATTTTTGTTTGTGCGAGCCCACCTTGACTGATAGGATGATGTGTCGACTTGGGTAGAATTCAACTTTACCCACCTTGCCTCGACAAGAGGTCTAAATAGCACTGGTCGTGGATACGTCACTAGTAAGTGAAAGGTATTTATTTATTATATCAGACGAGCAAAGATCCCAGGCAGGGCGCAACGGGCCAAAATTGGATTACAAGCTCGAAGCTGGGTATTTAGGGTTCTCTAGCTACTGAATGGAAGAATTACAGGAGTATGATTATAAATCATGGTGTGCAGCTGAGGAGGAAACCGCACACACTCTTGTGGATGGGTGGAGACACATCAGGAAGGATTTCAATTAAAAATATATACGAGGCTATTGAAAACAAAAAACAATATTTGGTGATCTACGGATGGAGAAAAGCACTCTGGTCTTGGGAAGTTCCAATGAAACTAAATTTATTCACCTGGATGATGATTGAAAATAAATTATTAACCTGGGAAATTTTGCAGTGTAGAGGCTTTGTAGGACTTGGCTGGTGCATGCTCTACAAGAAGAACCTGGAGACTAATTTTCATCTATTTGTTGAATGTCCCTTTACCCGTTCTATGTGGGAAAGAATCAAATTAAAATTAAACTTTCCAATGACCTGGACGAGGAAATCCATGAATGAGCGATTTGAAAACCGGAGACTAATGTTTACAGACTATCTCACCCTCCCTCTTCATATTTGCTAGAATTTATGGAAAGAACGAAACCTGGCCATTTTCGAAAATGGGGTTCCATCTATTCAGAAAGTTGTGATCATGTCTACACTTCAATTGACTGATTATAGGACACCTATTAAACTAAAGAAAACTAGAAAAAGGGTGTTGTGTATGATGAAGGAAGGATCGGTCGGATGGTTCAATGGAGCAACAACAACTACAGGGTATAGTAGTGGAGCAGGAGGGATACTAAATATTAGTGAACACAGAATTATCCATTGGTTAATCAATTGTGGGCCTGGGACTAATAACAAAGTTGAGTTTATGGGAGCCTGGGCTCTATTAACTTTGGCATCCCGCTTTTCCATATCGAAATTCTCGGTTATGGGGGACTCAAATATAGTCATAGACTAGTTGCGTGGAAAGGGTTGCCTTCAGGTGCTAGCACTGGAATGCTAGAAGGAAAGACTATCAGAACTTTTAAAATTTTTTCAAAATATATCTTTCGAGCACATCTATCGGGAAGATAACATAGAGGTGGACAGGCTATCAAAATTGGCTATGTTAAAATCTCCAGGATCCATTGAATATTTCCAGGTTGAAGGTGGCCATGAAGGGCCACACATGTTCTTAGATTTATATTAGCTTTCACTGTTGTTTGGTGAACAGTAGGAGATGCTATTATTGTATCTTTGCTATGGGACTGCTTGATAGGGGTCTCGTTTATTGATGGAATTTTTCTTTTTGTTGTGTTTTGGAATTTACAATGGGGCTAGGATTAGACGGTATATGTATAAGGGATGGTCAGTATCCTCTTTTTGTTTCTTTTTGGGTAATGCTATGGGAAGTATAGTGGCATATGGGCCTGATGGTATCATTTGTAATTGAGTTGTTTATATTTCAATATAATATAAAGTGACATTTTCAGTGGAAAAAAAAAGTGAAAGAAAATTCCCGCAAGTGGCCTCACAAACAAGATGTCTATTTGTGATGCTTCTTCATGTTCAACTATTACTTCAATAAATATGACTTCGATTTGGATGAATGTGGTAGCTGGAGTGAGTTTGATTCTGGCAAGAATAAGATGGGTTCGCGTGAGCCATATTACCTTCTTTTGGGATGTAAGATGGCTTTACACTCTAAATTACAAAGACGAAAAAATGGAATGAGTAAAAAATTATGCAAATTTTCCATATATCATTTTCTTAAATACTATGTTTCCATATATCATTATCTTAAATACTATGTTTACAAAGAAAAAAAGAATGAGTAAAAAATTATGAAAATTTTCCATATATCATCATTTTATTTGCTCTATGTTTAGAGAAACAAAAAGAATGAGTAAAAAAACTATAAAAATTTCCCATAAAAACAAAAAGAATCTGTAAAAAAAAACTATGAAAATTTTCCATATATCATCGTCTTTTAAATGTTGTGTTTTTTTTTCTCAAGAGATACTTTGAGAACACTTATTTTTATGATTCGTTCATATTACAGGGCATGTTTTCTCTATGCCTTTTTATGAAATTAATGATGAGGTATGTTTTTTTTCTATATCTCTAGTATGGACATATTTACTTTGTATCCATTTTTTTTCCCGGTAAATGTTGTTTCTATTCACAAAAGGATTTTCTTTTTGAATTGGAAAAGTTATCTTAAATATTTCATCATAAAATAATTTGAGAGTGTTATTTGGTCTACTTCTCATAAAGTTTGAATGACATAATTACATATCTAGATTTTAAGTGTGTATATTTACATTATTTGAAAATTGTCATGTAAATTTTATTTTTCAAGAGTTTTTCTTCTATTAAGAAAGGACTCTCAAGGATTAACAAGATTTATTTGTTTTAGCACCAAAACCTCATTAACATTTGGAGAACATATTGGGGACAACCTAGTTAAATTTGTGATTTCCTTGGTTCTAGTGATGCTTACAAAACATACCCAAGTAGAGGCACTAAGAAATTTATAGAATTAATCTAATGTTATAAGTTGGTTTATCAATTTTTATATTGCCACAATAAGAACAAGGAGACAATTGGAGTAGACCTCGAAGACCCTTACCTAGGTGGAAATTTTTTTTTGATATAATCATGCAACAAAGAGGCCAGGGTAGACATTAGGTATTTTGAGATCTTCATGATGTCTCATATATAAAACCATTCCAAAAGGCCTATGTTCCACAAACCTAGAACACCACCAAGGATTTCCAACATGTCACCAGAGATGGTTACTCAATTCATACAAAGAGATAGTTATTGAAGGTGAAGGATAAAAAATTCAAGTGTGATCCTTAATCCATTCACTTGTGGAAGATCAAAACTCATTAATATGGATACTATTAATTTTTTAAGTGTGGAAATTGAATGTTATTTATGGTGATGGTTTACTTAAGTTTGGTGTATCCTATTTCCAATCAATTATTGCTATGTAATATTGACCAACATTCCCATGTAATTTTATTATGATTGTACTACTATTATCTTCATATTTTACTGTGTATTTAAACAATGAATATAAAGTGGAAAACTTATACAATCAAATACCATACAACACAAAGGATTTACCCTAGAAACCCATACAAGAAAAAGTAGTAAATTATAAAGAAGGATCAACTACAACTTTGTTATTCTGGTTCCAATGACTCGAGGCTAAATGAAAACATATCAGGTCTAATCTATTCTTATACCAAATCTAATCTATTATTGACACACATAGTGAGGGAAACATTGATGTACAACTCAGATACTTACTCTCTTTTGATTATGACCAAGCAATCATCAAACACCTTTTCCTTCTTCTTTTAGAGATAAAAATCATAGAAAATACCTTTTCTTTCTTCTATTTAGAGAGGACTCACCACTTCAATTATTTGGTTGTTTAACCTTTGTGGTAGGAATTCTCTCTTCTCCTTTACCCCAGAACCCGAGCTCTGACAATAGCTTCAAATGTGGTAAATATTTTCTCACACGGTTCCTATAAACTATATTTCCTTCTCTCCAAGTATGTTTGTATTCTCATTTCCAAAATGAAATGACATAATGCTTCTCAGATTAGTTTTCTACTCTGCCAACCACAATCAATGGCTCCATATTCAATCAAACTCTCTCTTAATTCAAATTGATTTTTGTCTTTCTATTTCATGATTTAGCAAGATCTCCTAGACTACAATTCCCATCCTTTCTTTGAGATATATGGAACCAACAAAGAGTGCACAAAGAAAATGTCTACTTCTCTACTCTTCCTCTCATAGCATGGCACCCCTCTCATTCTTCTTCCCTATTTAAAGTAGCTAATTGGATATTGTAGAATCAATGAAGAACTGAATGAAGAATTGAAGAAACCACCTTCGTAGGAAATGTTTCTATGAAGGGCCCTTATTGAATCTAATAAGGAAAATCAGTTCATGAAGCCATGGTAAAGGTTTTTTCTTGGTCATGGACAAAATGTTTTCCTATCATCTTCAATTTTGATTTCTCTTCCACCTTTCTAGCATGTCCATTCCTCCTCACAGTGTTTTTATTTTCCCTTATTCTTCTCTCCTTTCTTAGAAATAAACTAAAAGTATCGATCTCCATGCCAACCTCCTATGTATAACCTTATTCAATGTCCCTTTGGATTATTCTCCCAATGCTCAATGCCTCCAAGAAACAATTATTGGAAAACTCATACTGCAATCACTCTTTTTCATTGTGGTTGAACAAGACAATATCTTAGTGGATGAAACATGGCATTCTATGATATGATGAGATGCCCACATGTCTTCCTTTAATTTGCTTCTCTCTAGAATCAAGCCTAGGTGGCCCTCACCTTCCTTCTTAGGGTTCCATGTGTAAGATTTCTCTTTATTGTAATGTGGAGGTAAAATCCACCTCCTTGCTACAACACCCCTCGCATTTCCCTTTTCCCATGTCTTGTTGTAAAGTATAGAGTGTGGAGTTAGACTCCTAGATGACTTGTCAAGACCTCTACATTGTACAAAGTTAAGCATTGTGGCATACTATAATATTGATGCAAAGTGAGAAGTGAAGATTTATACTCTCCTCAAACTCGTGAAGACCTCTGCATTACACTAACATTTGCATCATACCATACAACTTAGTCTTCTTGGAGAGTGAAAAGTGTAGAGTATGGAGCGCATAATGTGTATTTAGATTCCCCTCTAACTCATCAAAATATCCACATTGACTAAATATTTTCATTCATATTTTCCTTAGCCCATTTTGAGTCTTTTCCCTCTCCTTATTGTGAAGTGCAAAGCATAGAGGTAACACCTCCCCTAACTCACTTATATCACCATGTTGTAAGAAAAAAACTCCTTCCTTCAAAGTTTGTCCCAAAATTTTTAAAGGATTTGGATAATAGGCTTTAGCTAAGTCTATGATATGAAAATAGGCTTGAGGCCTAATACATTTTTTTAAGATATCACGAGCTAAGCATTTGGCCCTTTTGATTTATATGAATGATCCATTCGAATCAAAAACCCTCTCAAGTCTGCTCCTTTTCTATGACCTGCACCCATGTCACCTAAGATCCCACCAACAATCCATATACCAAAATATGAGAGAGGAAGAGAATGTATAGGGACCACGGAGTATAAGGAGACAAATAATAATCTCTTTGGGATTGCAAGGTCAGTAATATCCTATCCCAAATTTGTTGACATGAAGATTGTCTATCTTCAATGGGGATAAGATGAAAGATCGATACATGCATGTTGATAGATTCATGGGTGGTGAAATACCAACATTATTTCCAAAGAAGATGCATTGATGAAGGTGTTCCTTCAAACCTTAATGGGACCAACAAATGAGTGTTTTTCTCCTTTTCAGGAAAATCAATAACAATTTTCAATGAATTGGAAGATGCCTTTATGGGGAAATAGGCTATGCTTGTGTCTTACCATGTTTTTCTCATAAATTTTATTTAAATTCTTATGGAAATGAATGAGTGCATAAGGGATTTTTACATCCAATTATCCAATATTTTACAAAATATCCATAAGAAAGAGCATCATATATAACTAGTCATATTCAAATGTTATAAGAATGCAATGACAACTATTGTAAAGTACATTATAACTATTGGAAATATTGATAAATGGAAAGATACAATGATGAAATCCAAGGCAATAGAAGAAGATATGATTACAAGCAATAAAAAACTATAAATGATATTGGGTACGTTAAAAATACATATGGCAAGCCTCTCACTTAGGCACTAACGCACTTATTTATCTTCCAGGCTAGCTGAAAATAGGGGTGTGCAAAGGGAGATTTATCATATGTATCCAATTGATGTCTAAAATGTTCCAACTCTTAAAGCTCCTATATCTCCCCCCTAGGAATTTGATATCCACCAACTCAATAGAATTGTGAGGAAATTTTAGAAAGAAATGATAAGGATGAAATGATAAATGAATGGAGAATAGATACCTTGTTGTTTGCAGAGAATGTAATCCTATGGCTAGGCTAGAAACTACAATAGAGTGATTGACCTAAATAGAACAATATTTAACTAACAATATAAGTTAAGTAGAAGGAACTAACTAACTACCTATTAGAGGAAGCATCACCTACCAGATTTCTGTAGTTTTATGTAGATCCCTTTCACAAGTCCATGCTCTAAATCTCTCTCTCTAGGACTTTCTATATCAAATTGCACTCATAAAAGAACCAAGTTGCACAGAAGGTAGTTATCATAACTAAATAATAAATTTAAACATCACGCATGTTTAGTATGTTAGTTTCCACATCATCGAATGCATATTAAGTTTGAAAAAATAAACCATTAATAAACGATAGAGACAAGAAAGAGATTTCTATTATATATATGAACACTAATTTATGTGTTTAGAATTCACCTGAAGTTGTTGTCAACACTGCTCTAGAACTGAATTATGGATTCATCCACCTGAGCCTTTCGAAGACTAACTCAATCCTCCTAACTTTCCTTGCTCAAAACAAGTCCAAAAGAGAGAAGGAGTCTCTCACTGACAAGATAGAATGGCAAGGATGGTTGGAAATAGGGGTTTCTAGATCTAAAGAGGGAATCTCAAAGACTTAGGAATAGGGGCTTGCAGACCTGGAAATTTTCCAACATAATGGTGCTACATGAGAATGCATCCCTCCTCTACCCCTTAGCTTCTTCTAATACTCCAAATAAGTGGTTAGAGTAGTTATCTAGAGGAAATAACATATCAAGAACTGAAGAAACCTATAAACCCCACCCAAATTTAGCAAACTTATATTTTGTTTGAGCCAAATAAATGCATATGCATGCTTATAAAGAGAAAATAACATACATACAAGTTCTTCATAACTGTTAGGTCGCATATATCTTGAAAATTGGGGTTTTTAAAGAAATTTGAGGAGAAAATTGAAGGGATTTTGGTCTACAAGTAGGGAAAGGGTATTTAAATCAGGCCAATATGGCATCAATGCATATGAGGTGGAGAATGATGCTATAAAAAATCTATATGATAATGTGAATAAATGGAAGGAGGCAATGAAGATATTAGTTGGAAAGGATATATACCTAGAGAAAATAATGTAGTATCAAGGTCTAGTTGTGATAATGTGCGTTCATGGTAGACAAATGGCATAAGAAACCCTAGTTTTTTGGTTGAAGATGCAATGGGTGCCCTTGTTGGGTTATCTACCTAAGTACCATCTGATGCCACAAAGTTGGATAGGGTTCACCATGAAGTCCAATGAGGACATGGAAAATGTACTAGGAAAACAATGGCATTTGAGCTCTTCAATACTATCTTTAAATAGGCATCATACTTATTTTGATACTTGAGATGAAACCATATCCAAAATGCATGTATGGGTCAATATTTTATGGTTTCCCTTAGAATTTTGAATGTATAAATTTTTAAGGATGATAGGGGATAAGTTTAGAAGAATGTTGGATATTGACTCTCCATATAAGTCAAGTGCACAAAGGAATGTGGCTAAAATTTTAGTGGAGGTATATATTAGAGAAGAGCATCCATAAAGTCTAGAAATAAAGGTGGGTTCACAAATGTTTAGACAAATTTCAAATTGTATGAGTGTTCCCTTTCGTTAGACATATAGAAAAAGATCATAGTTTTACCTTTGTAAGGAATTTTTGGAGGAAGAAAGAGGTTTACTTGAATGAAGATATGACGAAAGGCACAAGCCCTAAGGATGGAGAGGTGGAGAGCTCCGAAGGAAATGAAAAAGAAAATACATCTTTCATAAATGATGATCTAAAGGAGTGTCTAGCAAAATGTTTAGAACAAGTTCAAGTGATGAATCCAGAAAAAACCCTAGGTTCAAAAGTAAAATAACATCAAATGTTTTCAAAGGAGAGGTAGTCGAAGGGGTCAGAATATATAAAGAATGAGGAACAACCTAATGAAATAATGGGTAGTCAAATTATTTTTCAATCAAACACTTCTTGCTATTCCAAAGAAGCAAGTTTGATTTAAGGGATATTAATGATAATTAGTTATCTCCCTCTAAAGTGAGTAGGATCTTAGCTAGGGGAGAATCTAGTAATGGTTTTAAGGGAGCTCAGATAAAAGGAAATAAGAACATTCTTATAGGAATAGAAAAATTTATTAGGTCCTTAGATAAGGACGGAAATATAAGGGGTAGGGATAGTTTTAGTAGTGAGATAGTAAGTCAAAATCATGGACAAGAGGAAATCATTAGAGTCTAGTCATACACTAGATATCATCTCAGGAATAGAAATGTTTATAGTGATAATCTATATGATAGTAAGAACTTGGGTTAGATTTATATACTATTAGAGAACCCCATAAGAGTAACCCATGTATAAATGCATATATTCAACATGCACAAGAAAAATCCCTTAAAAATATTAAGCAATGGGAGAAAAAAATTACTTGGAAGGGGTCCTTATAATAGGATATAACCCCTATAGGTTTTCCTCATGGTCATTTTGTTTTAAATGTAAGGGGGTTGGGTAGCCCCTGAGAAACATTATCCCTAACTAGATTGGTGAAAGTCAACAAACCTAATAGTATATTGTTAAAGTAAACTATGTGGGATGGGAAGAAAATAATGGAGCATTTAGGAAAATTTCTTAAAGGGTGGTATTTTTTTGCTCTGGATGCAAATCATATTTTAGAGGGATTAACTATTAGTTGGAAAAGAGAAAAATTAATTTATTGAATAATTCTTTTCTTGCAACAAGAATTTGTTTAGAATTTCAGATTTAGGAAATAGGGCNTGTGGTCAATTGATATGGACCCTATGTTGACAAAAAGGAATTCTAGGATGACTTCTCTACCCAAGGATTCATAATTCAAAATAAATTCATGGTGGGGGGTGTTTAAATTTTACCTTGAGCAACTCAAAATTTTGGGGGGTAAATGCAAGGCATGACAAACTTGTAGAGTACTTGCAGTTTAAGATGGAGGATACATGGATCCTATTAAAATGATGGTTGCCTAGAGTAACAGTAGGTTGGGGGAAGATGATGTATCCAAAATATTGGATATATTTCTAATTTCTAAAAATATTTTAATGGAAGTTGAGAAAATCCACACTTGGGTGGAAGTAGGTGGAGGATGAGATCGGCTTCCAATTATCATGCAGATAGATGAAAAGGATCCCAAGCCAGAAACACCCTTCAATTTCAACCATGAATGGGTAAAATATAAAGAGTGCATTAATATAGTAAAGGATGAATGGGTGAGTTTCAATCCCTCTTTAGGGGATTGCAGGCTTTAATTTATTGAAGCATTGAAGAAAGTAAAAAAATTGTAGTTGCATGGGTAGCACAAAAATCCAAATAAGTTGATAAATAATTAAAGGTGGCGGAACTAGACCTCTTCTCTATATGAAATAAATTCAATGGGTGTGTTTACATAAGAAGAAAGAGAGAGAGCAAAGGTCTTAAAGATCAATACACAAAAACTAATAGATAAAATAGAAGTTGAATGGAGCATTAAAAGTTGAGTGGTGTGGGTGGAAAATAGTGTTGAAAAGGATAGGGGCACTCAATAGTGTAAATATGGGAAGAGATTTAATCTTGTCACATTTTATTTTTGTGGATAGTGTCCTATTATTTATAAAAGGGTCTATGAGGGAGGAAATAAAATTAAAATAAATTTTGGACTTGTACAGCTCAACCACGGGAATGGAAGTTAACATGACCAAGTCTTTTATGTCCTTTACAGGGACAAATGTGGAATTAGAGAGGCAACTTAAGTAGATATTTCCATTTAAATGCATTGATTTCATTAAAGGTTTTAAATATTTGGGGTCTCCTCTTAAACCTAATGGTTATGGGAGGAAGGAATGAGAATGGTTGGTTAAAAAATATAGGCAAGAATCAATAACTAGTGCAACATATGGTTATCATGTGGGGCTAGGTTGACCTTAGAAAATTCATTGCTCGAGGAAATACCAATATTTTGGCACACTTTAGCATATATTCCAAAAGGGATTTTAGAGAAAATTAGAAAATGAGTGTTCAAATTCCTATGTATATGGAAAAATCCAATTGAAGGGATTCCATTGGTCAAATGGTAGACAATTATTAATCCTAAAGAGGAAAGAGTATGGAGACTAAAGAGAGCCTATGAAAAGAGATAATAGTTCAAAGTTACATTAGCTCAGGGACAATAATTTATTGTATTAGAGACCAAAGGGATCCCATTAGCAATGTTTCAACTCTCTTAAAGGCATTGGTTCCATCATTCCATATGTTGAGTAGATGATTGGTATGGAAGGTAGGATATAAGTGTTGTTGGAAAATAATACCCTACGGACTAACAAGCTAGGGCTGAACTTGTACGCAGATCATGACCTCAAATAAAACACTTTTAACCTATCACCCCAATACTCAAACCCCTTTTTCACACACAAGCATGGAGAAGACCTACTAACCTTTTTATATCGACGTTTGATGTAGATCCTCCGCTGCGCTTTATCCGCTTGCTTTCGCTGCTCCTTCCAAAGACAATCCTGCAATCAAGACAAAACACTACACATGCATGCTATTCTTCTACCTAAGGGTTAGAGATTAAGCATAAATCAAGTAAAATATATATCACTCGTGCATTGGGACGGGA
>JASDQU010101917.1:0-11509 GCA_032191745.1 Picea mariana
TAAGCATCTAGTTACATCTTTTAACCTTTCAACGTGTATTATTTATCTTTTCTTTTTCACCCTCTCTTACATACATTTAGTTTATTGTTTCTTTCAATTGATATGACCCATTGCATTTAATTTGTTGTTTGTTTTTAGACTTTCTTGTCTGAATCTTTAGACTAATCTCCCATCATGCCCATTTGAATCTAAATCTCTAGACTTTATTTGTAACATGTGGCACAAAGCTTCATTAATCTCCCATCATGACCATTTGAATCTGAATCTCTAGACTTTATTTGTAACATGTGGCACCAAGTTTCATTAATCTCCCATCATGATCCTTTGAATTAATCTTTTTTTAGAAGAAGACGAAGAAATTTTAATGTCCACGAGGTTAACAATAGCCTATGGGACAAACCGCCTCATACACTGATTTCTGCATTTTAGTCCTTTCCCTATTCAACGTGATGATGAGCTCTCCCACTTTGTCCACGTCCCCTCATTGAATAAATTATTCCAAGAGTTAGCTGTATGTTCGTGGCTATCGACCATTTTATCTAATTATTTATTTTTATTTAATTATTTATTTATTTATTATGTTGATTGGCGTAGTTGCAAAGTAAAAGGATTTGGAGGAGTTAAAAGGATTTTGTGAAAAGTATGCAATGGCAAAGTCAAAATCTTAACTAATCTTTTGTAAAAGGCTTTAGGTAAACAAGTTTGAGAGACAAGCACCTAATACACAATGTCCACATAATTTGAAAAACCAGAACCAAACATTGAATTATCCGCCATACCCTTATGTAATACATGTATGCCACTCATTTCTATACCGCGTCCCAAAGAATGGAAGTTTCTCCACTTGGTGGATGTAACGTGGAAGTTATTCCAATCGAGGTTTCCCACTGCTAGAAGCAAACCTCAAGGATCATCTCACAAAACCTTTATCAGACCCCATTTAAACTTTGCATTAATGTAATAGTTTCTCGGCCTCGAATGGCGGTCGGCCCTTTGAATATACAATAAACTATATACACAGAGAACCTGTTACTCATCGATTTGTTTGACCTGCAATAATAAAAAAAATGGTTCAGGAAAGGCGCTTTCGCAAAAACAAACACGCAAACTTGGATGTTTCTTTGGGGTTTCGGAGAAACTAACGGTGCTCACGAGTCTCGAGATTTTGGGTCCCATTGCTGTATTTTTGCCGCAAACCATGGTGTTCCTACTGTAAAAGCCCCTTCTGGCTGGAAATACAGAACTCGTCTTGCATGGCCAATCGAATATGCTCTTCTGCTAATAATTTTCATTTACAAAAGACAGCAACTCAAATATGACAATGGTAATGTTTTGTGTTGGGTTACTATTACATATGTTTTTTTTTTCCCTTTTTGTATTGGACTATCATGTCTAACACAACAGCATAACTGTAGTGTTTATCCTGAACAGTTTTCAGGAATTGCTGATACAATAGATCAATCATCGTTTCCCCTTAATGTAGTGCTCACACCCCCATTGTCGCTCGAGGTTACATCCGGTTATGGACAAGGAGAGAAGCTGCAACAAAATATTCTTACCCGGCTTTGGAATCTATTTAAATCCATGAAACCTGGTGCTGATTTAACAAGATTTCAGGTACACAACGAGATTATTTATTTCAGATTCATTTCATGGGATTTATTCGTTGTATACATATTGTTGAATTGTTGGATCCTGCAGTTGCCCCCACAGTTCAATCTTCCCAAGTCTCAACTCCAACTGTATGGAGAGAGTGTATACTGCTACTCCCACGACTTACTAAGCAACTGCGTTGAAGGAAGGACTCCTGCAGAAAGGTTCAATGCTGTGGTAGCATGGAGTATCTCTACTACCAGGCCTTTAATCGTCGGCAAAGCTCCATACAATCCCATTCTTGGAGAAACTCACCACGTTTYCTGTGGAAACCTCAATGTTCTGCTTGAGCAGGTAGKCTATTCTGTTATGAATCAATTCTTAGCATTTTGAAAATTATTCMAMATTCAWATAATTTCAGATCAAATATTTGRAAAAAGGGCTKATACTTATCCAACGAGTGAATTGAGTCTGAAATCAGAGGATCTCTTTATGATAGGTATCACACCATCCACCAATAAGTGCCTTACATGCAACAGATGAAGCCCGAAAGTTCGAATTGAATTGGTGGCAACGCCCTGTGCCTCGTTTCTATGGTAAGGAGAACATGTTTTCTTACCTTGAATCAATCTTCTAATCACTAAAGTCTTTGAACAATCCACAATGCCCCTCTGTAAACCTAATTGCTATAATCGATTGCCTACTGAGAATCCCCATTTGAAAACCTAATTCCTGTAATTGATTGTCTTCCCAGAGCACTTTCTGTGCAAAAAGAGGGAAATCTGATTTTACTAATGAGATTCTCTTTGCTTATAGGGGAATAACTTTTTTGTGTGGAATACAAAAACTTTAAACATAATTCCTGTAATTGATTGCTTTCCCAGATCACATTCTGTGCAAAAAGAGGGAAGTCTGATTTTACTAATGAGATTCTCTTTGCTTTTAGGGGAATAAATTGTGTGGAATACAAAAAAATCTTTAGGGGAATAATTTTTGTGGGGTATACAAAAACTTTAGGGTTCTAGTTGAACCAATACTTTATTCCTTTTCAAGCTTTATTCATTTTTATTGAATATTGGTTTGTCTGCACAATGGGAACTGTTCACCACAGAGTTTTCGCTGTACAGTACAAGTCCAGGGCAGACCGTTTTATAGCTAAAACCATTTTAAGTGCAGGGCAGGTCTCTCTCCATGTAAAATTTCAGTACTATTGGAGTGCCCAAATCAAAATTTTGGTGTTTACAGTCGTAATGAGCACTTAAACTACCCTGGTGGGTTAGCTTGAGTGTATCAATGCTGTGGTTATTATGAATGAGGTTTGGGAGGGTTAGTTTGAGTGGATGAATGCTGTGGTTATTATGAATGAGGTTTAGGGGTCAAATCTCTTGAGGGTTATTTTAAGTGGATGAATGCTGTGGTTATTATGAATGAGGTCTTGGGGTCAATTCTCCGGCCAACTAATGTAGTTATTATGAATAAGGTCTCGGGATCAAATCTCCTGAGGGTTAGTTCTAGTGGATCAAATCTCCTGAGGGTTAGTTCTAGTGGATCAAATCTACGAGGGTTTCCCATTTCTTCCATTGAAAAAAAAAAAAAATGAGCACTTAAACTAGCAATACCTTCCCTTTTAATACCTCTCGCAAAACAGAAGTACTTATATTCATGGGTGACCCTTTTAATACCTCTGAGCACATAAAAGATCTGATAGATTTGTACTGGTTATTAACTGAATTCCCATTAAATGTGAATCTGTCTAGGAAGATCAATAGAGGCAACAATCCATGGCAAAAGAGAGCTGAAGCTGCTGGAATTAAACGAAACCTACGAGATGAATTCTCCCAAGCTCTGCCTACGCTTCTTTCCGTTTCCCAGTGCTGAGTGGTCAGGCGATGTCCTCATCCAGTGCAAACAGTCTGGATTGAGAGCCACGTTATGTTACAGGGGAAAATCTCTGTTGGGCTTCAAAGGATCCAGCACACGGATCACTGGAAGAATCGGGCATATAGCTCATGGTGGAGATCTCTACGAGCTACAAGGAAATTGGGATCAGTAAGTTTTACAGGGCAATTATTAATTTACAGCTAAAACAATTCCAGTGAAGGATTAAAACCAGATCAGACATAATATCCGGCGGCTGTTTAATTGACAGGATTATCACAGTGAAGGAAATGAGCACAGGAAAAACAAGCATACTTTATGATGCGAAGGCGGTGATTTCAAACATGAAAGTGCCCGTCGTTCAAAACGCAGAGGTAATTATTTAATTCGATAGCAATTAGAGCCATTGCGTGTTTGGCAGAAATGTTGGGTGATTGATTCAGAAATGTTGGGTGATTGATTGTGTGATTGGCAGGGAGTGGCATCCACGGAATCAGCATTGGTCTGGTCGGAGGTGAGCGAGAGTATAATGAAGGGGGATTGGAATAAAGCAAGAGAAGCCAAGAGATGCGTGGAAGAAAAGCATAGAAAGGAGGAGGGCAGGTGGCAGGCAAAGCATTTTACGATTTCCTCTTCCCAACAGGACAGCGGCGAATGGGTTTACTTGCATCGTCCGCAATGCGTTCCGCCAGCACCCATTATTCTGCCCCCATCACCACAAAGATAATGACAGAGGACTTGGTACAATGGGACAAAGAAACTTGGTCCGCACGATACATTGGGGGCATAACCATGTCCAATCCCAGATGATTATTTTTTGAATATGCATTTCCTTAAAAAAAAATCTTAATTATTGTTCAAATTGTATATTGTCAGTATCTTCTTTACGAGGCCGGATGGTGCTTTAAATATTGTCACTATCTTCTTAGTGTTGAACAATGATATTCAACGTGAAAGTATCACTACTTTTAATGCAATGCACGTTAGCCAACGAGCATAGGCTCACTTTTTCAGAAACTGATAGTAAACCATTTTTATAAATAGTTTATTAATGTTTGTATACTTCAAAGTCGAATGTTTTATTATCTTTTTATTAGAAAGTTTTATATATTTTTCACTGTATATGTTTTTTTATTCTATTTTTTTTTAATGTTTAATATATTTTTTTTGCCATATAATTGTGAATAAGATCAACATTAATGTAAGAAGAAAAAAAATGTGAACTTCTAAATTTTGTAAATTTAAAAACAATTTATTCCTCGTTTTTTATTTACTGAAATAATTTTTTTTTCCTTAAAATAAAGAATATATATACATATATATATAATAATTTTTGGGAAAATCTCTTATTATTCATTTTGAGGATGGTATCTAAGGTAAAATTTAGATTTTTCATTGGTCAATAGCATAATTCGAAGTTTTTAAAACAATATACTCATACTAAGCTCAACATGTCATTAACGAGGATAAAACCTAAGTGGGGAAGATAACAGTTCATCCTACAACCATAATGTAAGACCCTCATCGAAGGAGGTGCGTGCCCCACCGACATAACGCCTTGGCAAGAGAGAAAACTACAGAAGTTGGGGTTGTTAGACGGACAATCGACTATAGGTGTGGCTGGAAGAAACAAAGATGCGATGTAGGGAGCAAGTAGGAGTGCCTTGGGTGCACGATCTAGACGTGCAACCCAAGGAGACTTGCATCCCACACTTGCAAAACACATTAGCTTGGTGAGACGAGGGCGTGCAAAGCAAGGTGATGTGACACATTGGATGGGAAAATTTGCTTGAGGAAAACACTAGCCTAAATCGCACAAGTCATGGACAAGTCGACTTGACTTAGATGAAGTTGGGGTGCTGACGACTCAATGGTTGAGATGAGTTGGTGACACGTTGTGACTTGGGTGTATCCTTGTGATGAGTTGGCAAGTTGGCTTGACTCTTCACCAAGCAGTTTGACATCCCACGAGATAAAATGAACGTGACCACTTGACAAACGAAGGGTTGACTTAGCTAGACCAAAGGACATGCTCGTGTGGAAGACGAAGATTCGGCTTGGTGGATACCAAGGGACGCGACCATTCATGTGACACACACACACACACACACATATATGATGGGAGGTAGATAGCCAAACACAATTGAACTTGAGTTGGAGAAGACACAACTTAGGCTAAGGTAACGAAGTGCGACGAAGATGAAGGTGAAGTGCAAAGCTCGACTTAGTGTCTTATTGGGCATTTTGGGGCAGAGTGCATGATGGAGAGGCGCAATGGTCAGGTAGTGTAGTGTGTGCGATGGGGAGGAGATTGTGACAGTCAAACTCAAGTTGCGACAGGGAGGCATGCGTGTGAGTTAGTAGGCGAGTGCGACTCAACTGAAGTCTTATATCTCTTGTGTATTGTGTCGAAGGCTCTTCTCCTTGTAAGCATTGTCACAACATTTGTATAATAAGACTTACACGGGTGTTAGGCACGTTAGTGCCACCCAACCATATTTGTGTCTCGTGTATGAATGGTTGCATGTTCTTGGTTGTGTAATTGACTAAATATAATAGTTGTGTACTTGTTTAAGTAAAGAACATAAGTATGGTTGACACAATTGGTTGAAGACAGAGTATGATGCATCTTGAGTGAGAAGTAGTCCATATGAAATAATTTTAGTTTGGTCAAGCCATCAAAACGAAATGTTGTGATACCACATGACCCAAAACGCTAAGCAACTTGGATGCGCCAAGTTGAATTGAATCCCCAAACAAACAATAAATACATAACACATAAACTAAACCCAATTAACATATATATTAAAAATAATTTTTTAAATCAATTTATTGACAAACAAACACGAAATATAAACACAAAATACATTGACAAAAAAAAATTGATAAAGATGAAAAACTTATGTAAAGATGAAAAACTTTAGCTTTACAAAGTTCATATAAGAATCTACGTAACCATGTATATTCACACAGCATATACAACAATGCATGCACATGAAAGAGATACTTATTTCTCCCCACCCGTGATATGTTTTGATAATGTTACACCTTATCGTATGTGGCCATGTAAAGTAATCACTTTCGATGCAAGGAATCACTTACTTTTGTCTTTTCCAAACCTCACAATTGGATGCAAGGAATCACTTACTTTTGACTTTCATGACCCTCACGAACGTGCACGTCCTCTGAAATTTTTATTAAGACGTGCACATCTCAATTCATAGAAGTAGTTGCAGCTTTGTAGAGTTGCACCTTCTTTATTTTATTTATTCATTTCACTATCTCCAACCAACTATAAATGAAGTAACAAGTAATTTATAAATATATTAATAATTTAAATATTTTAATTTTAATTTTATATATTTTTGAAGATAGCAAAACTTATCATAATTAAGTTGTTAATTGATAATAGAGATAATGATTGGGGATAGTGATTATTGGTTCCTATTTATGAATGTAGGTTAACTCATCATTATTATTTAAGGAAAATCACACCACTTGAAACAACTTGTCGGTGGTCTATAAGGGGGTAGACTCACTCCTGCCATATACTATTGGTTCTTGGCCTTAACCTATTCCTTACGTCCGATGAAGACGAGCTCTTACCCAATCAGAATTAGTTTTAGGTCTTACTCCATGACCTAAAGGTGGTTTTAGCCATCATAGTATCTACAAGAAAGCCAATATTCCTTGTTTTCATCATTGAGACTACTTCTAGTGGAGTCATGTGCTTTCTAGTAGCATATAGCCTTAGTTCCATACATGAGACCAGATACTATCCCTCGTTATAGTTTAACCTCTTTTAAAGAGACTTGATGAGTCCAACATTTAAAAGATGAATTGAAATGAATCTTTAAATTAAGCTTGACAAATTTTTAAACAAAGATTAACAACTCAATGTGTATAAATTCTTTAAAATAAGCTAAGATAAGGTTATTTCAAGAGAAAAATATAATAAGGGATCCAAAAGAATGCATGCAAGAAGAGGAAAAAGACAAAAAGACAAAAAAAATAAAAATAAAAAAATGCCCCACTTCCTAAATAAGGATACAAAGGGGATGGATACATGACATCAATCTCTATATATAACATTGTGAATATCTAATTATGTTTCATCATTGTTTTTAAAGAAAAATGTTAAATTTAGTTGTAAAGATAATAACGATTATTATTTGTTTCGATCATTTTTGGTTATATATATATATATATATATATATATATATATAAATCAAAGATGATCTCAACAAATAATAGTTATATATATGATTATTATTTGTTGAGATCATCTTTGATTTATCATTATATAGATGATCTCAACAAATAATAATCATCATTATTTTGATTTATTCAGTGATTTTTATGATTAAATATTTTGGAAATAAAATTTTCGAGTTCCCTTTTATTTTTGTGAGATAACAATTATGAGGTTTGGTTTTATTATAAATGTTTGAAAATTGTATCTAATTTTGATTTAAAAATGAAGAAGACTTGTAATCTTGAAAATATTTGCAAGTAAAGTTTATGTGTTAAAAGCAAATGGATCAACTTTGCAACACATCATTAATATGATTTACTCATTTAAGATACAAATAAACAGCGGCATAATCAATGAACATAAACACATAACAAAGCAAATGATAAAGGAGTTCACCCCTCTCTTGGGCTACATCTCTTGGTCCAGCTTCCAATGGATCATTATTATTATTTTCTCAAAGTGCTCAAAACGTGCTTTACAATGCTCAAAATGACCAACAGACTACTCCAATGGCTTTAGAACGTCCAAAAACCCCTAGCTAGGCTTTTTCGGCACCTCGTTTGGCCAAAAAACGAAGAAGTTAGGCTTCCTTGAAGTCTCCCCTTCAAGCTTGTTGTCTCTGCATCTACAAAACACACCCTTGTTCATTCAACCTAGCACACACGCTATTTAAAGCGTGAAAACCTGGAACCGGGCACAACCGCACCACCGGTCCAAACTGTCGAACCGTTTGCACGCTGGCCCTAACCACCAAGGACCGTGGGCACCTGGCAGTCATACGACCACACCAACATATAACAATAGGGCTAATGGTTATAACCGTTGGAACCACATATTAAAACCCACGCGCATGGATACAGTGGTCACATGGTAAACCGCGCGCACATATAACCGGCGGTTACAATATATGGTTTGCAATATATATATGGTACGTCGTAGCGTTGGTCGCATATAGCAATACACATGACCATCGGCCGGGGCTTAGCCCCGACTCGGTCCATGCCCACATATACAATACAATGACTTTATATATAATGTTTAACACATAGCTATCAAGGAACAAATGTGGGTGCGCCGGTTGAGCGGCCTTTCCCAAAGCTTTGGTTTTGCCCCGGAGGTCACGGGGTAGACTCCGATTGAGTGCAAAGTTTTAACCAACACATAAGTGACACGTGGCGGCTTGTGATTGGGCCACGTGTCGCATCCCCATTCGCTGCCAATAACACACGCAATATGCCAACTATCTGCCACGTCAGCGTACGACTTGCCACATCATCCGTACAGTCTGCCACATCATCCGTACGGACTGTACACACTGTACAGTCAACACCCCTTTTTTTTGCCTGTTTGCCATTTTGAACAGAACACGATATATCCCGCTCTCGACATCCGTTTGAACCCAAACGAGTTGCGTTGGGTTCGCAACGACGAGGCCTACGCTCTCTTCTGATTTGAAGCGATTCTGAGCACTTTGAATTTTTAAGCAAAATTTGATCCCCTGATCACACCTCCCCATTGGGAAGCTTTTGGACCTCCAAAAGACTATTTTCAGTCTATTTGAAGATGAGGGTATAGTTCCCTCACCCTTCCAACCTCAATCCACTTGGCTTTGCTTGGATTTGTAGCTTTAAGACCAACTCGAAGATACTCCACATTTCCTCATTTTGAAGTTCGCATTCTCCTATCAAGGATGGTGTCTTCATGCAGTTTTGTAAGATATTCTGGGGAAAAATCTTCTATAGAAGGAATCTAAACATGCTCTCCATGATGATCAATAAACGGTGGCTCATACAATTTCAAATTCTCAACATTAACAACTGCATACATTTGCATATAAGGAGGCAAATCTAAACGAAAGACATTGTTACCAATCTTGTCGATAATCTTGAAATGACCATATCAAATCGGTTTCAATTTTTTACCTTCTCCTTTAAGCCTTTCCTTACTGATGTAAAGCCAAACTTCATCTCCAACTTGGAAACTGTGATCAACACGATGCTTGTCATGTCTCGTCTTGTACCTGGCTTGACTCTTTTGCAACTGCTCTTGCACCACTTGATGTATCGACTGAATTTGTTCAATGAACTTTTCTACCCTATCAATGTCATATTGACCATCGATAGCAATATCCTTCCCAAAGATAAAATCTAAAGGAGACTTGGGCAAATAGCCAAAACATGCTTCAAATGGCGGCGTTTGAGTCGAAGAGTGCTTAGCACGATTGTAAGCATGCTGAATGTAGTGTAAATGCTCATCCCAAAGTTTAGGATGCTTGCTGCAATAAGCACGAAGAAGATGCACCACTGTTCGATTTACCACCTCTGTCTGACCATCCGTTTGCGGATGAAAAGCTGTGCTCTTTTTAATTTTGGTGTCCATGAGTGCCCATAAACTCGACCAAAAACTTCTAACAAATTGAGAATCCCGATCAGAAATAATGGATTTAGGCAATCCAAAATGCACCCAAACATTTTGAAAGAACATTTGTGCTGTTTGTTCAGCTATAACCTGCTTAGTACAAGGCATCAAAATACACATTTTGCTAAAACGATCAACCACAACATAAAGATAATCATGATTTCATCTCGACATAGGTAAACCACCTACAAAATCCATGGAAATACTTTCCCAAGGTCGAGAAGGAATTGGAAGTGGAGTATACAAACCCAACTTTCGATTGCTAGGTTTACTTGTCGCACATAGCGAACATCCTCGAACATATCTTGAAACACTTTCATTCATTTTAGGCCAGTAGCAGTATCTTTGCAAATTAGCCACTATCTTGCCTACACCAAAATGACCAGCAATAAGAGAAGAATGCGCTTCTCTTATAATGTTGATTCTTTCCCCCTGTGGAATACACAACTTGCCAAGATGATACAAGAGATTATTATGCACATGGTAATCCAATTCTTCAACATGGTTAGAGTGGCACGAAGTTTCATATACTTCTTTGAAGTCAATATCCAAAGCATATTGCTCCACATAACTTTCATGCATGATAGGACTAGTCTTAAGAATAACTGAAGCACTAATAATAGGCCTTGAAAGCATATCAACGACTTTGTTAAAAATGCCCTTCTTATACCTGATGACCAAGTGAAACTGTTGAAGAAAACCCATCCATCTGAAGTGCCTAGCTTGCTGTAGCTTTGTTTGTGATTGTAAGTATTGCAATGGTTGATGATCGGTGTGAATAATGGTTTCTTTTCCCAACAAATAATGTTTCCATTTTTTCACACTTTGTACCAATGCATATAATTCTTTATCATAAGTAGGATAGTTAATCACGACACCATTAAAAGTCTCAGAATGAAAACAAATGGGCTTACCATACTGTAGCAAAACTGCTCCCATTGCATAATTGCTTGCATCTGTTTGGATTTCAAAAGGTTGCCTTAAATTTGGAAGTGCAAGAACAGGCGCTGAACTGATCTTCTCTTTCAAAGTATCAAAAGCCTTTTGTTGCTTGCCTCCCCATTGAAAAACTTGCTTGACACTTGTCATTGCATGTAATGGAGCTGCAATGGAAGAAAAGTTAGCAATAAACTTCCTCCAATATTGGGTTGCTCCCAAAATTTTTTTTACCTCTGTCACATTGCTGGGCATGGGCCATTCCAAAATGACTTTGACCTTGGAGGGATCAATTTTTAATTCGCCTCCACCAACAATATGCCCTAAGTAAATAAGTGAAGTTTTTCCAAATTCACATTTGGACAACTTCAAAAACAACTTTTCTTTTCTCAAAACATCCAAAACTTGTTTCACATGTTTAACATGCTC
>JASDQU010101917.1:12281-79751 GCA_032191745.1 Picea mariana
CCATAGTAGCCTTTTGCTTATATGCCAATGGATAAAATTGTTTTTTAATTGCAACAATAAAATCATTCCAAGAAATTAAAATTTTACCATGCTTCTTCATGTCCTCCCGAGTCTTGGATTCCCACCAAATGAGTGCTGCACTATCCAATCTTAAAGAAGCAAGCTGAATTTTGGTCATCATCTTGAATTTTTTGTATCCTACAATATACCTCAATCTGATGTATCCAAATATCTAATTTCTCAGCATTAACTTCTCCATTGTATATTGACAATTCAAATTTACTATCAAGCTTTAATGAAGGAATTTGAGAAGGAGTTTTACCATGTCCCTTTGGAGAATTCGGAAGAGGTCTTGAATTGGTAGAAGAAGAAGAAGAAGATGGAGGAGAGGGTGGTGGAGAAGCACCATTCCCTCCATTTCCATTTGGAGTTTTATCACCACTGTCTCCCTTATGCTTTGAAGGGTTGGAGCCTTCACCTTGCAACCCTGCATTCCTTTCCATCAAGATCTTCATCATCTCTCTCATTTCCATGACAACCTTTTTGAGATCTTCATCTTCTGCAGGAACATGTTCATGTCTTTCTTCATGAGCCATACTTGGTGAATGCCTCCTTGAAACTTGCGGTGATTGTATATGCTTCCTCCTTGAAGGATGAGAACTTGGCTCCACAAGTTGACCTTCTCCTCTTGTGAGTTTCAACCTTGTGAGCATCATAAAACAAAACACTTGCAAAATAATCAAGTCTTCAAAAACCAGTGCTCTAATACCAACTTGATCTAAAAATGAAGAAGACTTGTAATCTTGAAAATATTTGCAAGTAAAGTTTATGTGTTAAAAGCAAATGGATCAACTTTGCAACACATCATTAATAAGATTTACTCATTTAAGACGCAAAAAAACAACAACATAATCAATGAACATAAAAACATAACACAACAAATGATAAAAGAGTTCACCCCTCTCTTGGGCTACATCTCCTGGTCCAACTTCCAATGGATCATTATTATTATTTGCTCAAAGTGCTAAAAAACATGCTTTACAATGCTCAGAATGACCAACAGACTACTCCAATGGATTCAGAGCATCCAAAAACCCCTAGCTGGGCTTTTTCGGCACCTCGTTTGGCCAAAAAACGAAGAAGTTAGGCTTCCTTGAAGTCTCCCCTTCAAGCTTGTTGTCTCTGCATCTACAAAACACACCCTTGTTCATTCAACCTAGCACACACGCTATTTAAAGCATGAAAATCTAGAACCGGGCGCAACCGCACCACCGGTCCAACTTGTCGAACCATTTGCACGCTGGCCCTAACCACCAAGGACCGTGGGCACCTGGCAGTCATACGACTGCGCCAACATATAACAACAGGGCTAATGGTTATAACCGTTGGAACCACATATTAAAACCCACGCGCATGGATATGGTGGTCACATGGTAAATCGTGCACCCATATAACCGACGGTTACAATATATGGTTTGCAATATATATATGGTACACTGTAGCGCTGGTCGCATATAACAATACACATGACCATGGGCCGGGGCTTAGCCCCGGTTCGGTCCACGCCCACATATACAATACAATGACTTTATATATAATGTTTAACACATAGCTATCAAGGAAAAAATGTGGGTGCGCCGGTTGGGCTGCCTTTCCCAAAGCTTTGGCCTTGCCCCGGAGGTCACGGGGTCGACTCCGGCTGAGTGCAAAGTTTTAACCAACACATAAGTGACACGTGGCGGCTTGTGATTGGGCCACGTGTCGCATCCCCATTCGCTACCAATAACACATGAAATATACCAACTATCTGCCACATCAGCGTACGGCCTGCCACGTCATTCGTACGGTCTGCCACGTCATCCGTACAGACTGTACGGACTGTACAGTCAACACCCTTTTTTTTTGCCTGTTTGCCATTTTGAACAGAACACGATATCTCTCGCTCCTGATCTCTGTTTGAACTCAAATGAGTTGCGTTGGGTTCACAATGACGAGGCCTATGCTCTCGTCCGATTTGAAGCGATTCTGAGCACTTTGAATTTTTGAGCAAAATTTGATCCCCTGATCAAATTTCTTTTTAGGTTGGTTTCATGTATCCATCTCTCTTTGTAGAATTATCGGGGAAGTGGGACACCTTTTTTGTGTTTACCCTATTTTTTCCCACTTGCT
This sequence comes from Picea mariana, assembly GCA_032191745.1. Classification (NCBI taxonomy): domain Eukaryota; kingdom Viridiplantae; phylum Streptophyta; class Pinopsida; order Pinales; family Pinaceae; genus Picea; species Picea mariana. The sequence goes on from JASDQU010101917.1 coordinate 14,451, forward strand.
TGGGTCCCTTTGGATCCTTCATTACACGTTTCCTTTCAAATGACCTTACCTTAGCTCATTTTAAAGAATTCATTCACATCCGTTATTGATCCTTGTTTGAAAAAATTGTTATGCGTGATCCAAAGATTTGTCTTGATCCATCCTTTGAAGGTTGGACCATTTGGGTATCTTCGAAAGAACATCGTTTGAAAGGCTGCCTCAATAGACCATCAATCCTCTTCGAAGGAACACCTTTCAAAAGGCCCTAATGGACCATTGGTCCTCTTTGAAAGTATGAACTTCTTTTGAAAGATCCACCCAATGGAAAAACCATTAAGTCTCTTCAAAAGATCATTTTTCAAAAGGGCTTGATAAACTATCAAACCTCTTCAAAAGAACATCTTTCGAAAGGCCCCGATAGATTATTGAGCCCCTTTGAAGGAACATCTTTTGAAGGATTCACCCAATGGTGAAGCTATCGAGCCTCTTCAAAAGTACATCTTTTGAAAGGCCTTGAGAGACCAACAAACTTCATCGAAAGATAAAACCTCTTTCAAAAAATTCACCCTATGACAAAGATATCAAGCTTCTTAAAAAATACTTCTTCTAAAAGGCTTAATATATTATGAGCCTCTTTGAAAGAACAAGTTTTGAAAGACCCTGATAGACAATTGGACCTCTTTGATATCAAACCTCTTTAAAATAAAACAACAAAGGTTAAACCGCTCACCATTCGAAGCTATCACTTCAAACTTGGTATGGGCTTGAACATTGGGCAATAAATAAGCCCGCAGGCTTTGAATGCCCCTTGAAATTTAAGGCTTGAAGACTTTAAAGGGACTTGCTCAATAATGGAATTTGGCCCGTGGCCATGCTATCATACATACTTAACTTGATTTATCAAACATTTAACAACCAAACTTGAATGCATAACCTATATTCAAACCCGATAGCTCTTGATGTTATTTGAATATCTACTTAAAAAAACATGCATCTAACTATTTTAACAAAAATAACATGTACATCATGCATTCATGATTTTTATTCCAAATTCATAGATAAGCAAAACATAACTTAACTTTTAGAATCATTGGTAGGAATTCAATATAGTGATGAAACACTTATTTTTGAACAAAGGTTATCATCGTGATGTGTCTACATTCTTTAGAATAAGCCAAGTTAATGTTATTGGAAGGAGAAAATGCAATGAAGGGTCAAAGGGACATTGACATGTGGAAAATAAAAGGAAAAAGACTTAAAAAAAAAACAAAAGTGCCCCACTCCCTAAATAAGGCTACAAAGGAGAATAAATACATGAAATCCACCTATATATATATATATATATATAATTTTAACACTATGAATATAATAATTATGTTTTAGATCGATTATATATATAATTTTAACACTATGAATATAATAATTATGTTTTAGATCGATTATATATATAATTTTAACACTGTGAATATAATAATTATGTTTTAGATAGATTATTGCAAAAAATTATTATTGTTTTCAAAGAAAAATATTGAATTTAGTTATGAAGATAATAATGATTATTATTTGGTGAAATCAACTTTAGTTTATTAAATATATATAATTAGTTTGATTTATCAAATAGGTTTTTTAGTTAAATAATTTGGAAATAAAAATTTTGATATCTTTTTTTATTTTTGTGAGTAAATAAATATAGGGTTTGGTTTTATTAAAAATGTTTGAAAATTAGATCTAATGTCTTTATAGGTTGGTCCCATGTATCCATCCTCCTTTGTAGCCTTATTGCAAGAGTGTGATACTTTTTTTATGTTTACCTTCTTTTTTTCACTGGCTTGGGTCCATTTGGATCCTTCATTGCATGTTCCCTTCAAATGAGTTCACCTTAGATCATTTTAAAGAATCCATACATCTATGTTGTTGATCCTTGTTTGAAAAACTTGTTAGGCCTAATCCAAAGATTCGTCTTGATCCATCCTTTGAAGGTTAGATCCATTGGGTTTCTTCGAAAGAACATCTTTTGAAAGGCCTCAATAGACCATCAATCCTCTTTGAAGGAACACCTTTCGAAAGGCCCTAATGGACCATTGGTCCTCTTTGAAAGTTTGAACTTCTTTTGAAGGATCCACCCAATGGAAAAACCATCAAGTCTCTTCAAAAGATCATTTTTCGAAAGGCATCGATAGACTATCAAGCCTTTTCAAAAGAACATATTTTGAAAGGCCCTAATAGACTATTGAGCCTCTTTGAAAGAACATCTTTTGAAGGATTCACCCAATGGCGAAGCTATCAAGCCTCTTTGAAAGTACATATTTTGAAATACCCCAAGAGACCAAAAAGCTTCATCGAAATATAGAGCCTCTTTCAAAAAATTCACCCAATGGAAAATATGTTAGGCTTCTTCAAAAATACTTCTTCTGAAAGGATTAAATATATTATGGGCCTCTTCGAAAGAATAAGTTTTGAAATGTCCCTATAGACCATTGCACCTCTTTGAAAGATCAAATCCTCTTTCAAATAAAAAAAACAAAGGATGAACTCACCACCATTCGTAGCTATCACAAACTTGGTAATGGGATTGAACATTAGACAATAAACAAGCCTGCATACTTTGAATTTCCCTTGAAATTTAAGGCTTGAAGACTTTCAAGGAACTTGCTGAATGATGAAATTTGTCTTGTGCCCATGCTATCATACATACTTAACTTGAGTTGTCCATACATTTAACAATCAAACTTGAATGCATAACATATATTTGAACCCAATACCTCTAAGGTTGTTTGAATATCTATGTAAACATGCATCTAACTATTTTAGCAAAGATAACATGCATCCTCATACATTCTTGAATTTTATTCCAAATTCATAAATAAGCAAAACATAGTTTAACTTTTATAATCATTTGTAGGAATTCAATATAGGGATGGAACGCTTATTTTTTAACAAATTTTATCAACCCTATGTACATTCTATAGAATAAGCTAAAGTAATGTCATTTGAAGGGGAAAATGAAATGAGGGATCCAAAGGGACTAGAGTATGTGGAAAAGAGGAGGAAAAAGACAAAAAAAAAAGTGCCCCACTCCCTAAATAAGGCTAAAAGGGGAATGGATACATGACATCCGCACACACATATAATTTTAACATTGTGAATATAATAATTATGTTTTATATCAATTATAATTTAGTTGAGAAAAAATTATCATTGTTTTTAAAGAAAAATATTGAGTTTAGTCATGAAGCTAATGATGATTACTATTTGTTGAGATCAACATTGGTTTATTAAATATATATAGTTAGTTTGATTTATCCAGAGGTTTCTATTAAATAATTTGGAAATAAAATTTCTGAGTTCCCTTTGATTTTTGTGAGTTAATAAATTGGGGTTTCGTTTTATTACAATTGTTTGAAAATTAGATCTAATGTCTTTATAGGTTGGTGTCATGTATCCATCCCCCTTTATAGCCTTATTGGGGGAGTGGGACACATTTTTTTGTGTGTTTACCCTCCTTTTTTCCACTAGATTGGGTCCCTTTAGACCCTTCATTGCATGTTCCCCTTCAAATGACCTTACCTTGGCTCATTCTAAAGAATTTATACACATTTGTTGTTGATCCTTGTTCAAAAAACTTTTTAGGCCTAATCCAAAGATTTGTCTTGATCCATCCTTTGAAGGTTAGATCCGTTGGGTCTCTGCGAAAGAACATCTTTTGAAAGACCTCAATAGACCATCAATCCTTTTTGAAGGAACACCTTTTTAAAGTCCTCGATGCACCATTAGTCCTCTTTGAAAGTTTGAACTTATTTTGAAGGATCCATCCAATGGAAAAACCATTAAGTCTCTTCAAAAGATCATTTTTTGAAAGATCTTGATAGACTATCAAGCTTCTTCAAAAGAACATCTTTTAAAAGGCCCCGATAGACTATTCAACCTCTTTGAAAGAATATATTTTGAAGGATTCACCCAATGGTGAAGCTATCAAGCCTCTCTAGAAGTACATCTTTTCAAAGGCTCTGAGAGACCAATAGGTTTCATCGAAAGATATAACCTCTTTAAAAAAATTCACTCGATAACAAAGCTATTATGATTATTCAAAAATACTTCTTTTGAAAGGATTGAATATATTATGGGCCTCTTCGAAAGAAAAAGTTTTGGAAGGCCCCGATAGACCATCATACCTCTTTGAAAGATCAAGCCTCTTTTGAATAAAACAACTCACCACCATTCAAAGCTATCGCTTCAAACTTGGTAATGGGATTAAACATTGGAAAATAAATAAACCCACGGGTTTTGAATGTCCCTTGAAATTTAAATCTTGAATACTTTAAAGGGACATGCACAATGATGAAATTTGGCTTGTGGCCATGCTATTATACATGCTTAACTTGAGTTGTCCGTACATTTAACAACCGAAATTGAATGCACAACAACTATTCAAACCCAATAGCTCTAAGGTTGTTTGAATATATAAAACACCATGCCTATAACTATTTTAGCAAATATAACATGTAACACCACACATTCATGAGTTTTATTCCAAATTCATATATACGCAAAACATAGCTTAGCTTTTAGAATCATTAGTAGGAATTCAATATAGAGATGGAACACTTATTTTTGAACAAAGGTTATCAGCCTAATGTGTATACGTTCTTTGGAATAAGCTAAGATAATGTCATTTGAAGGGGAAAATGCAATGAGGGATCCAAATGGACCCAGGCCTATGGAAAATAAGAGGAAAATGACAAAAAAAAATGTGCCCCACTTCCTAAATAAGGCTACAAAGGGGAATGGGGAATGGATGCATGACATCCATATATATATATACAATGTTAACATTGTGAATATAATAATTATGTTTTATATCCATTATAATTTAGTTTTCAAAAAATTATCTTTGTTTTTAAAAGAAAAAATATTGAATATAGTCATGAAGATAATGATGATTAATATTTGCTGCGATCAACTTTGGTTTATTAAATATATATAATTAGTTTGATTTATCTAACGGTTTCTATGAATAAATAATTTGGAAATAAAATTTATGAGTTCCCTTTTATTTTTGTGTGTTAATAACTATGGGGTTTGGTTTTATTAAAAATGTTTGAAAATTATATCTAATGTCTTTATATGTTGGTGTCATGTATTCATCCCCCTTTGTAGCCTTATTGGGGGATTATGAGACTTTTTTTTTGTTTACCCTATTTTTTCCCACTAGCTTGGGTCCCTTTGGATCCTTCACTGCATGTTTCCCTTCAAATGAACTTACCTTAGATCATTCTAAAAAATTGATACACATTTTCTATTGATACTTGTTCGAAAAAATTGTTAGGACTAATCCAAAGATTCGTCTTGATCCATCCTTTGAAGTTTACACCCGTTGGGTCTCCTCAAAAGAACATCTTTTGAAAGGCCTCAATAGGTCATCAATCCTCTTCAAAGGAACAACTTTCAAAAGGCCCCAATGGACCATTGGTCCTCTTTCAAAATTTGAAATTATTTTGAAGGATACAACCAATGGAAAAACCATATCTCTTTGAAAGATAATTTTTCAAAAGGCCTCGATAGACTATCAATCCTGTTCAAAAGAACATCTTTAGAAATGCCCTGATAGACTATTGAGCTTCTTTGAAAGAACATATTTTGAAGGATTCATCCAATGGTGGAACTATTGAGCCTCTTCAGAAGTACATCTTTTGAAAGGCCTCGAGAGATCAACATGATTCATCAAAAGATATAACCTCTTTCAAAATACTCACCCGATGGAAAAGTTTTTATGCTTCTTCAAAAATACTCCTTTTGAAAGGATTGAATATATTATGGGCCTCATCGAAAGAACAAGTTTTGAAAGGCATCGATAGACCATTAGGCGTCTTTGAAATATCAAACCTCTTTCAAATCCATTGTTGATCCTTGTTCAAAAAATTTGTTATGATTTATCCAAAGATTCGTCTTGATCCATCCTTTGAAGGTTAGACCCATTTGATCTCTTCAAAAGAACATCTTTTGAAAGGCCTCAATAGACCATCAATAATCTTCGAATGAACACATTTTGAAAGGCCTTGATGGACCATTGGTCCTCTTTGAAAGTTTGAAATTCTTTTGAAGGATCCACCCAATGGAAAAATCATTGAGTCTCTTCAAAACATCATTTTTTGAAAGGCCTCATTAAATTATCGAGCCTCTTGAAAAGAACATCTTTTGAAAGGCCCTAATAGACTATTGAGCCTCTTTGAAATAACATATTTTGAAGGATTCACCCAATGGTGAATCTATCAAGCCTATTTGGAAGTACATCCTTTGAAAGGCCCCAAGAGACCAACAAGATTTATCGAAAGATAGAAAGTCTTTCAAAAAATTCACCTGATGGCAAAGATGTTAGGCTTCTTAAAAAATAGTTCTTCTTAAAGGCTTGAACATATTATGGGCCTCTTCGAAAGAACAAGTTTTTAAAGGCCCCGATAGACCATTAGGCTTCTTTGAAAGATCAAACCTCTTTCAAATAAAACAACAAAGGTTAAACTTTCCACCATCCAAAACTATCACTTCAAACTTGGTAATGGGATTGAACGTTGGACAATAAACAAGCCTGCAGGGTTTGAATGTCCCTTGATATTTAAGTCTTGAATACTTTCAAGGGACCTAATCAATGATGGAATTTAGCCCATGGCCATGCTATCATACATACCTAACTTGAGTTTTCGATACATTTAACAACCAAACTTGAATTCATAACAAATATTCGAACCCAATAGATTTAAGGTTGTTTGAATATCTACAAAAACACGCATCTAACTATTTTAGCAAAGATAACATGTAACATCATGCATTCATGAATTTTATTCCAAATTCATAGATAAGAAAAACATAGCTTAACTTTTAGAATCATTAGTAGGAATTCAATATAAAGATGGAACACATATTTTTGAACAAAGGTTATCAACTCAATGTGTACATTGTTTAGAATAAGCTAAGGTAATGTCATTTGAAGGGGAAAATGCAATGAGGGATCCAAAGGGACTCAGGCATGTGGAAACGAAGAGGAAAAAGATGAAAAAGATGCCCCACTCCCTAAATAAGGCTACACAGGGGAATGGATATATGAAATCCACCTATGAAGACATTGTACACACACACACATATATAATTTTAACATTGTGAATATAATAATTATGTTTTATATCAATTATATTTTAGTTGCAAAAAAATATCATTGTTTTTAAAGAAAAATATTGAATTTAGTCATGAAGATAATGATGGTTACTATTTGTTGAGATCGTATTTGGTTTATTAAATATATATATATATATATATATATATATATATAATTAGTTTGATTTTTCTAGTGGTTTCTATGATTGAATAATTTGGAAATAAAATTTTTGAATTCCCTTTTATTTTTGTGAGTTAACAACTATGGGGTTTGGTTTTATTACAAATGTTTGAAAATTAGATATAATATCTTTATAGGTTGGTGTCATGTATCCATCCCCTTTTGTAGCCTTATTGGGGGAGTGGGGCACTTTTTTTTTGTCTTTACTCTATTTTCTTCCACTTGATTGGGTCCCTTTAGATCCTTCATTGCCTTTTCCCCTTCAAATGACCCTACCTTAGCTCATTCGAAAGAATTCATACACATCGACTGTCAATCCTTGTTCAAAAATCTTGTCAATCCTAATACAAAGATTTGTCTTGATCCATCCTTTGAAAGTTAGACCTATTGGGTATCTTTGAAATACCATCTTTTGAAAGGCATTGATAGACCATCAATCCTCTTCAAAGGAACACCTTTCGAAAGGCCTTGATGGACCATTGGGCCTCTTTGAAAGTTTGAACTTATTTTAAAGGATCCACCCAATGAAAAAAACATTAAGTCTCTTCGAAAGTTGATGTTTCGAAAAGCCTCGATATACTATCGAGCCTCTTTAAAAGAAAATCTTTTGAAAGGCCCCAATAGACTATTGAGCCTCTTTGAAAGAACGTCTTTTGAAGGATTCATCAACGATGAAGTTATAGCACCTCTTTGAAAGGCCTTGAGAGACAAACAAGCTTCATCAAAAGATCAAACCTCTTTCAAAAAATTCACTTGATGTCAAATATTTTAGGCTTCTTCAAAAATACTTCTTTCGAAAGGATTTAATATATTATGGGATTCTTCAAAAGAACAAGTTTCAAAAGGCCTTGATAGACCATTGGGCCTAATTGAAAGATCGAACCTCTTTGAAATTAAAACAACAAAGGCTAAACTAGTCACCATTTGAAGCTATCACTTCAAACTTGGTAATGGGCTTGAACATTGGATAATAAAGAAGCCCACATGCTTTGAATGTCCCTTGAAATTTAAGGCTCGAAGACTTTAAAGGGACTTTCTGAATGATGGAATTTGGCCTGTGGCCATGTCATCATACATACTTAACTTGATTTGTCCATAAATTTAACAACAAACTTGAATGCATAACATATATTTGAACCCAATACCTCCAAGGTTGTTTGAATATCTACAGAAACATGTATCTAACTATTTTAGCAAAGCTAACATGAAACATCATGCATTTATCAATTTTATTCCAAATTCATATATAATAAAAACATAGCTTAGCTTTTAGAATAATTAGTAGGAATTCAATATAGAGATGGAAAAATTATTTTTGAACAAGTTGATCCAAGGAAACTGGCTGTTGGTGACAATTTTCTAATCAACTACAGACAATCCTTTGTGGATTCCACCCCTAAGCTAGGTTGCGAAGCCACCAATGTGAAATAAATAGGTTAAGGACACTTATGTCACTCACCCAACCCAATTTATCTTAGGCTCAATGAAGTTGTTCAACATAGAACTTTCTGGGAAACCTTCCAACAAGCCTCACCATCCCACTCCATCTATTACCCCACACAACATCAGGAATATACCCTTTCTTTGTTAAACAATCCCTTATGCATATTATAATGCCTTTCCTTTCTTTTCTTAATAGTTCCTTATAAAACCATTCTCTCTCTTTAATGTTCTTAGTGTGTGAAGAAGGAGTCCATTATGTTGTTTTCCTTAAATATTGGCTTGATAGAACCACACATTATATCTTAAGAACTCAATGAGAAACAATCTATAGGGACTATGAATGGTTTTCTATCAACCCAACATATATGATCCTTTATATACTTCCATATATTTCTTTGGCTCACCACCTTCTCTTCCCTTACTCCCTTTAATCACTTATAATTTCATATTACAATCTCCAACATGAGAATGGTCAAGAATATAACATGTAAAAGCATGAGTGAATGGAATAATAGATGAAGAGAGAGAATGTATGAGAGTTTTTGTTAACAAACGGACTTGATTTTCATGAATAGAGTGCATAGGAAAATAGATGGCTCAAATTTCATCTGGTTTGAACTCCTATAAGGATGGAATATCTTACAATCCTCATAACTTGTACTCAACCCCCACATCCTCATAACTATGGAAGGTGGAATTTCCCACCAAGCACCACCAACATTCAATGATTGGTGCTTGGGGATTTTAATAAGGCACATGGAGAAAAGATGAAGGTTATAAAACTTAGGTAACATAGGATTATTTGTCATCTCCTTGGACCCCCTTTTTCTTTTCCTCTTCAGTGAACTCATAACCCCTCTCCTATGTTTGACTATAACACACCCGACCCTTGAGTACCTTTCCTAGGGATGGGGCATTCAAATTTTAGTCTTGCTTCTTAAATCAGATCCTCCTTTTCTGTCTCTATTGTATTTCTGCTCATCAATAGCTCTCCAACCATGGTCAACATGCTCCTATTGGAGTTCAAGAGCGGAAGACATGATTCGGTGAAGGACCTTCAGACATTCATCAGTTGAGATCCACGTAGCATCCATGAGAATCAATTACCAGGTTCTCTCCTCTCTCAGGGAACATCCATTCATCACCTAAGCCAATGACGAACTCAATACTCATCTAACATACCGACTCTAGAGGGATTCAACACTTCGACTCTTTGACACTTCGACACTTTGACACTTTGGCACTTCGACACTTCGGTGTTGAATGCCTCTCTTCCTTCCTACGCGCTTTACCTCTAGAGTCCCGAACTCCCGAATTCTCGTAAAATTTCCACGTGGCTTCGACCTTCGGGCCTTTTGGTCTCTCTACAATACTACAATCCAGATCCTTCAAAATCCTGAAGTCCCAGACTCCCAGAGTTCTGGTCACTTCCCCAACCACTTTGTCTAGGTGGGAACGTATCGGGGCTTGACACGTAGAAGGGCTAGGGGTGACACGTGTCACATTCCAATAGGCATATAAGGTCTACAAAAAACACAAATCAAGTTGACATGTGGCACATCGATTATGGGTCCACGTCACCCTGGTGACATTGGCTTGCCACATCATACTAGACTGACAGTCTTATAACATCCCTCAAATCTCACGGTTGAGATCCAGTCACATAGATCCATAGATCCATGGTTCAAATTACTTTGCGACTCTAACCTTTGAGAGTTTTTCAATGAAAAATCCTCTTTTATCCCAAAGTTGGTCATTGCTGGGCTGACCACAACCTAGATTTGACGGTTAGGAAAAGTCCCAAAGCATCCTCGAATCGATGACTATCGTCATTTTGGGCTTCGGAGCTTATCGACCCACCATACATCAAATCCTCCAGAGTGTCCAATCTTCGGACTAAAGGATCTAGCGCCACACGTCCCCTATATATCAACAAATGAGAGGGATCCCGAAGGATCCAAGGATTGATGGTCTTCATTACTTCATGACTCTGGCCTTCGGAAGTTCTGCGACGAAAAATCCTCTTTTCTCCTGGAGTCGGTCAACACCGGGCTAACCATAGCCTAGATCTGACGGTTGGGATAGTTCCCGAGAATCCTTAGATCTATGGCCCAGATTAACTTCGGGCTTCGGGACTTCGGAGGATCTGTCTTCCTTACGAAGAATACCAAATTTCTCCGAACTTGCAAAGACTGAAGGAGTCGAGGAGTTAACACCTACTCTCCTTCTCCAAATCCAGGCACTGGTGAGTGCTTTGCCCTCTTTCTCCTGAGCTAAACAAACTCCTTTTCCCAGGAGACTCAAAACAGCTGGGAGTATCTACATACATATGGGGAAACTATGTCCAATATCGATGAACTCACAATTCATCTTCTTAAACTTGAGACACTACAGGCTCAAGCATTTACAAATACAAACCATATAGTTCCTTACTTTCTTAAATACAAAGTCAAGAAAAAATAAAGGGATACAATCTAGTATTCAAGAAAACATGCACATCCCTGCAACATTCATAGGATATCCAACTTTAATCTATAGTTAGAGTTCAATTACACAATGTTAGAACTAAAAGTCACCCTCATATTGAGGGAGGATAAGCCTAGTACACATCAGAGTTTTTGGTGGATGTTGGTTTTATATGAGTGGAGGTCAATGGACAAAACTCAAAATATGAATGATTTTCAACAAAAAATTGGACAAGAAATGCATAGGGAAGTGAGGGCCGCATTAACTTGAATCAGTGAATTGAGTTTAATTGTGAGTAGAGGGAAGACTTAGTGAGAAAGGTAAACAAGACTGCTATGGGCATCAGGCTTTCAAGCAGCTTGGAGAAGAAAAAATCAGACTCAATATCAATCTTGAGATCAAGCTTCAGACACTAAAATATGTCCAAACAACATAGTCACAACAAAACAATGATAAAACCTACATCACAATGCAGGTACAACAACTCGAATGAATCCTCCATGCTCAAGCCATTCAGTGTAAGAGGGAAAAAGATAATAAGGGAGCTAACTAAAACTGGTCATGATACCATTGTAATCAAACCTACATTACAACAACATAACAACCCTTGTCTGGATCCTCCATGCCCGAGTTTTTTAGCACAATTTTTATAGAGAGATGAAAAGAAGCTAACTTCTATTAACAAGAAAGTATCAAATTTGATACATAACTAGAGAACAATTCCAACATCAAAACATTACAAGATAGGGAGCTCTTCTCAACCAGTTGACGACCTTAACAAAATATCAAAACTACCTATTTATATTCAAAACTGTCTACAACCACCAGGGGTGCGATCAAGCCACTGCATTCAAGGATTTTCATCTGCCTCTTCTTCTGTCAAACTGTGCAGTCATTCTTCTGTCATACATGAGCTCAGATCAGTATGGGCTTGCAGGAAAATTCGTCCATAGGGGAACTCTGGGCTGACAGTCTGCCTCCATGACCAGTTCTTTCAAGATTTCCATTTATGGGGTGAGATGAGGTTTCAACAACCATCCCCATTTACATTAACTACTTTCATCGGGATCAATATGGGGCTTGGTGCCTAAGGAACCGCTAGGTATTGCCAAAGGCTCTTTGAGTCAACTCGACACCTTGAAACCGTGATGGTCTCATTTTGCAACTAACACGAGCGTCTTTGGCCTTTGGTGCAACTCACTTGAACTCCACACCTTATCTTGCATTCGACCTTGGGTTTCGGGACTTTAGATATTTGACGAACAACTTTAACAATATTTTGAACTCCTAATCCCTGCAATAATTTTACATCGTTGATATCTCCCAATGAGATCTACTACCTAGATTTAATCTTTTCTCGACTTTGATTTGCTTGATTGGATCTGCGCCATTGAAAGATAAACTTGTTTGCTTGCTTGATTCGAGTCCAGAACGGACTGCTCTGAATGATGCTCTTTGACGTTTCTTGTGAAGACCACGAACTTGGATGACCTGCTGCCCTCGAAAACTATATGTGATAACATTTGTCTCCATAGGGGATGGCATGCTCCCTGCGAGTTGCTAAGAATGCACAGTTCTAGTGCCTTAGCTGTTGGGATATGGAGTCTAGCTCAAAACTTTCGTTGAAGAAAACAAGGAAATATGTACACTACTCTACTAAAAACGAAACAAACACATGGGCTCTAGAAGGAGCTTATTTATGTACAATCCTAGGCTAACTAATTTTTACAAAGCGCTAGGTGAAAGAAAACTTCCACCATAGCCACCCAGACTCTCTAGTAATATAATTTTTCTCTTTACTACAGATGATCCACAAAATACTAGGGATGTATGACAATAGAATGAGAACATGGCTTAGAACACTGACCATACCCCCAAATGATGATAAGGTGAATAAATCTTCAGGCTCCAATGCTTTTGGAAAGTGTAGCTCCATATATGACTCCACAGGGTCACAAAATTTGTGATCAAGAAATCTCAACTGGTAAGAAATTACCTCCTGTCGTTTATTGTGGCTCACCCATTGTTCGATGTTCTTAGAGTGTACAGGTGGGTAGAGAACTGATGCAGGCTGGCTAATACTAGGTGATATCTTCTCATTTATAGGCTCTAAACAGGAGATAAAATGCACATTTAGCTCCTCCTTTTCTCCTTCATGGCTCTCCCAAGGATCAAATTCACAATCATAATAAACATGAACCATGGAAAATATTTGTTCTTCATCATACTTGTTGGGATATTCATTAAAAGTTGGTTTCTCTGGGTCAGTACCCGACATCACTACTTCATCATGAGCAGGGATGCCAAAATCATCCATTTCAAAGACCAGAATATCCTCTGCATATCCTTCATAAGATCAACAAACACAATCTGCTCCCAATTTTTCTATTTCTGCAGAGAGTTCTCCTACCATCTTCACCAACTCACCTAAGGCATATATTTCATTCTCATAGCATTCATTAGAAACATCCATATCCTGAACACAGTCTTTATATTCCTCACAATAGTTATGATATATTAACTCAGAGGGATAACACCTTTGACAATGCCTAATGAAAGCTGCATGAAACTTCTCCAGGGAGGAGATGCTAGCATGGGGTAAGGAGTGATACCACTCACGAGCATCTCCTTCTAATGAGAACATGAACATCTTCAACAATAGATCCTCATGATGTGTTTCCCACTGATGCATGAGTTCATGAAACTCATGGAGATGCTCAAAAGGGATGTCATCTTTATGCTCTCTAAATATGGGCAAAAAACCACTCCACTCGTCTACAGTAGGAACAACATTGACAAAACCAGGAACAACATAGAAATTAAAAGGAGCAAACCTCCGAGCCAAGATGGCTTCCATCTGAAAATATGACTACTTAAAACAATGGAGTCACCACTGGATCCTTTAATCATGGAATCACCAGGTGAATGAATGGTAGTCTAAAAGTGTATGGTCTTTGTTCACCAACAAAGGCCAGATCTGGTCATTATCATTCTCCCAGGGAGATTTTCAATCTGGGACAAAAACTAAAGCTTTCCCTTTATTGATGATCCTCTTTGGGTCAACTTTAGGTGTAGCCATAGGCAACTGTGGAGTAGACCTTGCGTTTTTTCCTTTCAGAGCCACAACTGAAACAGTGGAGTCGCCAGGTGCAAGTTGCAATCTTCAATGGTACTGATATCTGATGCACCTTCAGAATCAAAATTTTTTTGTCGTTCTTACCCAGGGAAATTTTTTCAATTCGTTCCATGGAAACGATGCCAAGAATGTTATCACTGAGAGTAACCCTCATATTGCGGGAGGATAAGCCCAGTACCCATCAGAGTTTTTGGTGGATGTTGGTTTTATATGAGTGGAGGTCAATGGAAAAAACTCAAAATATGAATGATGTTCAACATAGAACTGGACAAGAAATGCATAGGGAAGTGAGGGCCACATTAACTTCAGTCAGTGAATTGAGTTTAATTGTGAGAAGAGGGAAGACTTAGTGAGAAAGGTGAACAAGACTGCTATGGGCATCATGATTTCAAGTAGCTTGGAGAAGAAAAACTCAGACTCAATATCAATCTTGAGATCAAGCTTCAAACATTAAAATATGTCCAAACAACATAGTCACAATAACACAATGATCAAACCTACATCACAATGCAGGTACACCAACTTGAATGAATCCTCCATGCCCGAGCCATTCAGTGTAAGAGGGAAAAAGATAATAAGGGAGCTGACTAAAATTGGTCATGATACCATTGTAATCAAACCTACATTACAACAACATAACAACCCTCGACTGGATCCTCCATGCTCGAGTTTTTTAGCACAGTTTTTACAGAGAGATGAAAAGAAGATGACTTCTATTAACATGAAAGTCTCAAATTTGATACATAACCAGAGAACAATTTCGGCATAAAAACATTACAAGATAGGGAGCTCTGCCCAACCATTTGACGACCTTAACAAAATATCAAAACTACCTATTTATATTCAGAACTGTCTACAACCACCAGGGGCGCGATCGCACCACTTCATTTAAGGATTTTTGTCTGCCTCTTCTTCTGTCAGACTGTACAACCATTCTTCTGTCAGACGCGAGATCAAATCAGTATGGGCTTGCAGGAATATCTGTCCACAGGGGAACTCTGGGCTGACAGTCTGCGTCCACGACCAGTTCTTTCAAGATTTCCATTTATGGGGTGAGACGAGGTTTCAACCACCATCCCCATTTCCATTTACTACTTTCATTGGGATTAGGATGGGGCTTGATGCCTAAGAACCGCTAGGTGTTGCCAAAGGTGCTTTGAGTCAACCCGACACCTTGAAACTGTGATGGTCTCATTTTGCAACTAACATGGGCGTCTTCGGCCTTTGGCACAACTCACTTGAACTCCACACCTTTTCTTGCATACGACCTTGGGCCATGAACCAATGCTTATCTCCACAGGTGCTTCGGGAGTTTGCACTGCACGAAACTTGAGCATTTCTCCCAACAAAACCTATGATTCGAAAAACTGCGAATTTGCCGATATGGCACCATGCACCCCTCTGGATTGGATGACCCAGATCCACTTCACACATCATGCTTTGTGAAGTTTGATTTTTCTCCCTTCCAAAACTACCGAAAGTCAATCTCGCGAACCCCTAGATCAACTTCCACCTATCCTTTTAAGACTTGTGGTTCAGATCTACTTGATGCTTTGGGACTAGGGGATTTTGCGCATTCCTTACTTAAAATTCCCCAAAGTGACTTTCTCCTCTATTCAGATCTGGTGCCACACACCCCTCTGAAACAGATGGCCCATGCTAATTTTGGGTTTCGGGACTTCGGATCTTTGACGAACAACTTTAACAATATTTTGAACTCCTGATTCCCGTGATAATTTTCCATCGTTGATCTTCCCCAATGAGATATACAACCCAGATTTAATCTTTGCTCGACCTTGATTTGCCTAATTGGATCTCCACCATTGGAAGATAAAATTGTCTGCTTGCTTGATTCGAGTCCAGAACAGACTTCTCTGAACGCTGCGCTTTGATGTTTCTTGTGCAGACCACGAACTTGGATGACCTGCTTCCCTTGACAACTATATGTGATAATAGACAAGATATGAGAATACTTATCTATTACATGTTGCAACCAACTAACTGACTGTGGGTTTCTGCCTTTCCACCCAACCATATAATCAGAGGAATTTATTCTTAGTGCTCTGGCCACCCCCGTTCCAAGCCATGATATCACTAGGGAATTTATGCCAATTCTCAAAGGTCCTTTCTCTTTCATATCTTCTGCAAGTTTTATCAGATGCTTTCTCAACATCAAGCTCGCGATCTTCTGCTCATGTCTTGTTCTCCGCTAGAGAGCTCCCTGCATTCTCTTCTCCTCCCTTTTATTCTTTTCATGCCTTGTATGCACATACTTCCTTGAGAAGTTTATCCTTCCTATCCTATTCCTTCTATCAGAAGGAAACTCAAGTCATTCTGGGTCTGGAGGACCCTGTGGTACTTTGGGTTGACACTCTGTAGCTAGACCATGCTTCCATTCATGGGGGTGGTTGATGGTTCAACCACCGGTCCTTTATTCATTAACTAATTCCTCCTTGGTAACCGTAGGAGGTTTATTATTCTCAACAAGGGAAATTTTGGGTCTTCAATATAATGAACCCTCTCTTATAGTTTTCACATTCTTTCTTCTAGTGATATCATGGCCAATACTTTCAAGGCTTCGCCCCCACAGTTAGTTTTTTGCAATTCAAACAATAATACATTTACATTGTTCCCATGCCATAGCATGGTGATTATGATTAATGATTAATTACAAGTTGGGGGGAATATGGGTGTTACAATCCCCTCCCCCTTAAAAGGAACACTGTCCTCGGTGTTCTTTCTCAATAACACCTGTCAGGCCTTTCTCATTCAGCTGCTTTGGAAGTCTTGAACCTCTTTCTTTGTCAATTCCTTTTCATCCTCTTATCCTTCTTCACCTGCCTTCAAAATTCTTGAACAACAAGTACATCAATCATAGTTTCATGTGAAAAAAATTCACAATTTAGCACAATACTTATCTGCGTAGTTTGTGGATTTGTATCCACATGGATGTCTTGTTATCTTAGCTCATTGTTTTTCCTGGACATACCCATGGTGTGCATGATCCCAATCAATAGTTTAAAATAACTATCAGAGTCTCCTCTTCCTTGCGGTCACTCACCCTCCAAGCCCAAGCTTAGGCATCCCCTTCTCTGCTATACAGTTTCTTGAGTGATCTATCTTTCCTTGCCAAGGTTTTCTCGCACAGGAAGAATTATAGAGGCTTCATCGAGCCTTATAGTTAAGGCATACCCATTATGTGCATGATACCAATAAATAGTTTACAAGAACTATCAGAGTCTCCTCTTCCTTGTAGTCACTCACCCTCCAGGCCCAGGCTCAGGCATCCCCTTCTCTGCTATACAGTTCCTCGAGTGATCCATCTTGCCTTGCCAAGGTTTTCTCACACAAGAATAATTTCAAAGAATTCATTAAGCCTTACAGTTGATGCGTACCCATTATGTGCATGATCCCAATCCATAGTTTACAAGAACTATCAAAGTCTCCTCTTCCTTGTGGTCGCTCACCCTCCAGGCATAGGCTCAGGCATCCCTCTGCTATATAGTTCCTCGGGTGATCCATCTTGCCTTGCCAAGGTTTTCTCTCCCAGGAAGAATTCCATAGACTTCATTGAGCCTTACATTTGAGGCTCCCCTCATATTTTCTCTGCCGAGGCATCCCTCTGTCTTGTGTTACCTCAACATAACACATTCCAGGTGATCATGGCTTACCACGGGGTTCTCATGGTTCAGTAGTAGCCATTTTTCATGCTTTTTAGTTTGATAACCTTCATCTGTCCTGATATTTTCTTCTCACTTGTATCACAGGTATACATAAATTCATGATATGTCATCATAAATTCTGAATTTCAAAATTTTATTGCAAATCTGTCACCTACAGATTTCCAATTCCAAAATTTGTTTTTCCAGATTTGTTCTACACAGGGATCAAATTCACAAGAATGGGAATTTCCTCCCCATAGCAGTTTAGCTCATCAAGAAATTGGTCTTCCTTATGGTCTTACAATACTTCCATATCCAAGACTCTTTCTTCCCACATTTCATTCTCTACATAGGGAAACAAACTGTTAGTTTCTCATGTTTATATATATATATATATATATTCTCACCACATTTAAAATGTCATCACAACCTTTCTTAACTTTTGCATTCTAACAATTGCATCACATCTATATAAACATGGAAGGAAACATCATCCCTTACCTATGCATCATTTCAGCCTATGAAATTTTTCAAAATGTAATTCATATATCAATTGAATTTACTGAATGTGCTAACATTTGTGGCCACATTCAAACCCAATTCACCCTTGCATTGATTTGAAGTTTTCCACACTTTATGACAAGAACTTTTCCATGGTGTGTTGGAGCTTAGCCAAGCTCTTCACCATATGGATTATTCATCTTCATTCATTATTGCAGCCGGACTGTGCTTCCTACTATAGGTTGATCATGATCCCAAGTCGACACATATGAGACTATAAGTTTCTCTTGAATGCACCCAAGCATTCTTTCTTCATTAGTAACCAAGGCGCCCACACTCATGGCCACCCAAATTTGCTTTTCTTTGACACCCATACAATGTAAGTAAAATTTTGGAAGGTCCTCCTTCCTCAATGGAAGGTCCATTGTATTCCATTTATGAAAACATGCATTTCCTCGAAGAAATTCCATGCAATGTGCTAACTATGAGCACATTTATTCCCATAGAACCAGTCCCCATGACCACATTCTAACGCAGAGTGATAAACTCTATCTTCCTTGACTGGCCCAGAGGAACTCCATTTTCTCTCCATGCGACCGAGAGATGTGACCTCGACTCTATTCTTTTCAGGCACTATCCTTTTAGCTCCCGTATCCAGGCATTATGATCCTGGCTTAATCCATTGTCTGCAAATCAATGGTGTAGATCTGTCTTCCACCATATCCAATGACGACAAGGGATTGTGAAACCTCAACTAGCTCGCGGTTTAACTCTCCTCCCAATCTCTGCAATGAATACGGGTCGTTCAATCTATGATCAGATCCCAAACTCAAAACAATTCTATATTGAGTTTAAATTATGGTTACAGGTCTCGACGTTAACCTGTGTGCATATGCAATCTCTACAATGATTGCGGGCCATCAATCTTATCCCTAGATTGATTTTAAACCACATGATTTCCAGATAATAATAATTCCAACACATAAGTGTTTGATAGAGAATTTAGAGCTTCGATTTTATAAATTCAACCACAGAACCCAATCACAGTACGAGTTTACATAGAATTAATGCATGGGTTCCTTGCAGGTTCATCCCTGATCTTTCACAGATTGGTGGTTCACAGCGATTGCAGAACCCCAATATGCTCGCTCTTTAGTGGAGAGTTTAACCTCCACAATCCGAAAAGTGCTCTCTTGACTCTTTTAATCGTGGTTTTTGATCCTCCAGACCGAGGAGATCAACAATGCTGGTTGATTGTGGACCATGAACTAATACGTCCAATCATTTGGGAAATCAATGATTGTTTCAAAAACTACATCATTAATGTGACTATCATCGTGATGAGTTAACATTTGAACTTTGTCTCTGTAATAGCCATTGTGACAATTTGAAGGAAAGAATCTGTATTTGAATATCCTAATATCATGTTGTAGTCATTAGCCATGGGTGGGCATGTAAAACAACATGAGTCTGACAATGTTGATGCTTTGATGGAAAATCCCAGGGTATCAAGTGTATTTTCTTGGGTTGGATGGTTCCAATTCTTCTAGAATTTTAAGGGAGACGACCCTCAGTTCACCTTGGAGTTGATTCATTCGTTTGATAGGTTCCAAGACAAGATTCGAGGCCTTTGATTCGAAATCACCAAGTCTTCAATAGCCATAGAAATTGAACTAACTAGGAACAAGGAACACTGGTCGAAAAAATGTCAAGGTTCCCGAGGACAATTGGGATCTATTTCTCCAACAACTCGAGAAGAACAAGATCTTTCTAAAATGGGTTTCTAGGTGTTTTTTGACTTCCCCATGGGATGAGGTCATTTATAATATAAATAAATACATATCATGTGAAGGTTGGAATAGTATTGTTTACTATTACCACATTTGCAATCCCTTGTAACCTGTCATGAAAATTAAACCACTCATACATTAGTACATTTGGGTCAAATTCTAACGGTGTGTTCGATGCAATTACCACTTTATATTGTCAGGAGAATGACAAACAACAGATCCCCTCAAATGTTGTTTCACATGATGTTTCTTTTCTGATGCCATAGATATCGTCTCTATTGCAATGTTTAATGCAGACTCATATCATCTTGGATTTGACTGTCTAAACCCCATATAGCCATTGCTACAACGACGACAAAGACATCAAAATTCCGACGTCCCATTTTGTCAGTCTCCACAATGTGGCTTCCATGTGACTGACGTTAGGGATGTCAAAAAATTGACGACTGGTAATGTCAGTGGAGCGACGGTAAGCTATATACCAACGACAAGGACACCATGTGACCGACGTTAGGGACATCGGAAGATCGACGACTGGAAACATCAGTGGAGTGATGGTCAACTATATACCAACGACAAGGATGCCAAGTGACTGACATTAGGGACGTCGGAAGACCGACGACTAGCAATGTCGGTGTAGAGACGATCAAGTATATACCAATGACAAGGACACCATGTGATCGACATTAAGGATGTCGGAAGCCCGACAGCTATAAAAGTTGGTGGATAAACAATAAGCTATATACTAATGGCAAGGACACCATGTGACCGACATTAGGGATGTTGGAAGACTGATGACCTATAGGTGTTTAAAAAACAAAATAAATGAGCTCTTTCTCTTCAACTTAGAGTTTGTGTAAGCTATAACCAAGGGCCAATCGCCTTAGGAACTTCCGTTGGAACATAGTCTTCATAATCCACATCAATGGAATTATGTGGAGAACCTTACACTTCTTGAGAGGATCCGACAAGAGTATGACCGGGACTTGAGGAGAGAGACCTAACCAACCTCTAAATATCACCTTCAAGATTCAAGATCCTTAATCTCAACCTATTGTAGCTTTGTTCTACCTATGAAGAAGAACTTTCTATTTTCTTGTTCATAAGGGCTATCATTTTGACTTACTCTGCTTGCATCTATAATAAGAGCATGGAAATGATATTAGATATTGTGTCAACAACATTGACTAAGAACCCTTCTTCAAATAGAACTTTACACCGAGTCTTAAAAATGTGATAAGAGATGATCATATTAACAATAATCATATTGAATATCTTATCAAGAGGGGTTCCTAGACCTATAAGCCCTTCCTTCCAACTATTAGCCAATATAAAGGCATATAACTTTGATCTAGATTTACACCAAATATCTTGAGTAATCTGATAGAACTAAAGCATGTGTAGTGTGGTCTCCTTAACATAACAAAAAGGACAATTACCATCCCCTAAGTTATACTTTTTGAGTCTTGAACAAGAGGTTAAGCATCCTTCTAGGATGCCCCATATAAACACCTTCATCTTGTTGTGATAAGAGACTGTTTTAATCTCTGTGAAGAGATATTATCACTCTCTCCAGTCAAGAGAGATAGGCCATCTTGCACATTCAGTTAGATAAATAAACCAGAGAATAAAAATTCCTTCTCAAGGCCTAGCACAATGCATCCCATGTAGTAATGCATGTAAGAGTGTTGTTGGTAGCTTATTCTTTGATGACCCCCACATATATCTTTATAGAATTTTGGTGAGAATACCACTATTCTTAGGAAATTCTGTTTAAATGGTTACTTGCAAGAAGGGGTATATTCTCTTCTATCATCTTTGGGAAGGTTTTCAAGTAGGCAACAAGGCTACAAATCCATGAATATATAACATCTCTACATAGTTGACCACCATATTTAGGTAATTAAATTTAGGTGTCTAAATAGAAAGTGAATCTAGAATCCCTAGGTGTAAGTGTAAGGGATTCAATGAAAATGTTGGCTTGTCCTTGGAAAATGATGAATATGTTGGGATCTTAGTCATTAGATGAGAAAGTGATATGTGTTAGGTTAAACTTATCCTAAAACTATGAGGATCCATTGCAATAGATGCTATCAATGAGTGAAGTGTAGTGGAGATCCTAGGTCTGGATATGGCTAAAATTCATGCCAATCAAGGTGTTTGAGAGGTAAGGAGAGGGACATTGTAAAAAACATGTGGAAATATTTGAGGAGAGACATAAAACACATGTGGAAATATTTGAGGAGAGACATATAATCTTTACTATCATGATTATATTAAAAGCATTATTAGTCCCTGCAGAACCCATCAATGCATAAATACTTAAATACTTAATGAAATATTACAATATAAAAACTGGTCCGCAGAAGCCATCAATGCATAATCTTCAAACCTACCCATACACTACACCAACCCATCATTCAAGAGGAAAGCAGTATATGATAGAGACTATGAAGGAAAAACTTGCCATACAATTGCCACATATTATACAATTACCACATATTAAACCATAGTTAAGCATTTCATGCTACTCTTGAAATGAAAATTTAAAATTCATAATTTGTTTTTATATCGTCATATTATATTTAGTTTTTAGAGGAAGTTCATCCACAAAAGCATGATTCTTACTTACATGCCATATCCATACATTTATTAAAAAAATATACAACAATTTCCTAAAATATTCTCTCAGCGATCACATATTCAACCATAATTACCCATAATTATCAACTGATTGGATCTTTCAAGTACAAAGGTTACAAAAACAGAGGAGCCATAATCAAACTATCATTTCCATTTCCAAATCTACTTGGCAGGGACTAAGCTGCCATGCAACCCTTGTTATATATGAAATTAAATAATATATGAACCATATGAGAGATATATGAGAAATGAACAAAGTGGAGCTGAGGTAAATAGTGAACAAAGAACTATAATATTTTTTTTAGCCATAGGTTGTAAGGCTATTTTTGTAGTGAGCTCAAAGATATGATATTTTCTATGCGATCCAAAGTGTTGTATGTTGATGTAGTTAAGATTATTGACCTAAAGCCACTCTTGTACCTTATGTAGCCATACTATACATGCCACAATTTAAACAATAGTTGTATTTTTTTCACATTCATTTGTTAGTTATTTTACTATGATGATTGGTACATAATTACTTTAAGTTATGGCACAAAACCCCTTCCCTCCAAAGGGCTGCTCGACCTCGCAGTCTAGGATCGTTCAAGTCATCGAACCAAATGGTTCGTCAGGATTCTGATGGAACCATTTTAACTTGACACATGCCCTTCACTTCCTTAGTGTGGTTATGTAGCACCCGCAAACCCTCTCCTTAGCATTTTTCAACTCTTAACGCCAACACCACTAGCTCCCCGTGCTAGGCTCCCTCCTTGAAATGACCACGGACTATGACCATGGGCCAACTCCCTTCATGATTCCGTACTTCAAAAATTTCACGAGCTGCTTTCTCCTTTTGTAACATCCCCGACCACCAACATGTCGGGCAATGCTACCAAACACAGCCTTAACTTAGCCTTTTGAGCTCTGATACCATATTGTAACATCCTCGACCATCAACCCACTTGCTAGGAAATGCTACTACGTAGAACATTCTCATACTTATATATATAACATGCATATTAAATCTAATTAACAGATTGTTCTAAACAATACAGAGTAAGCTCATGATTACTGCTAATATACATCATCAAGGACATTAACAATAATTCATATGCGCAACAGAATACATGATAACATATAAGCATCATAGGCATGCAAAACATAATATTAAGCACAAACTGATACTTATCTTTGAAACTTTAGTAATTCCACCAACTGCGTGCAGACCTTCCACGAACCTCCCAGCCTTAGACTGCGCTGCTCATTACTCTCAACAATAGGTCACCCCTGAGCTGGGACTAATCTCCACCGGGCAGGGAATCCTAGGCTAGAAAAGGTCAATGAAAGACACAAAGTTAAATAAGAAGGATTCTCTTCTAGGAGTCACTTACGCCCACTGCTCACAGACCCTCATTCCCCACATGCTTGTCCCACCCCAGGAGTATACACCTTCACTATCATTCGGATAGTCCATAGGCTGCTAAACCTCCCTTGCCTTGGGCTTCAACAACAGACTGGACCGGAAGTCTCCGAGCTCTATGGTAGTTACAGGACCCCTTCCAAAAGTTCTCACTTCCTCCGCACACTCTCTCACCTGGAGAGAGTCACTCACAAACTTGGAAACCTGTTCTTTTGACCAATTCCAACACAGTGAGGACACAACAATAAGGCTCAACAATGCACAATCAATGGCAACAACCTCACATGGTCAAGAACTGCGAATCCACGACAACCCACTGGGATAGAACAAAATGACTCAGGCAATTTCGGGTTTCTCAACCATGCAACACAGGATGGGTTCATAGTTCTGGTTTTGAAGATGCGTGAGGGTGTATAGAGATCCCACACAGAGACTTAACGGTTCAGGTAATAATTCCCTAGAACAAACACCAAAACAAAGGTTGATCATGGACACCCACGAGTTCAGACGGAGGATGGAAAATGGGAGGTCGAACCCCCAACATGGCCCCCTTCTCTAGTTTTAACTGCATGCACCTAGGTCGACACCTGTCTCCCTTGGGCTACATGCTCCCCATTTTTCACATGTTCCCCCAACCAGGAACTTAGGATAAAACATAAACATTTACACAACTTTGGAATAATATTTAATTATTATCCCCAAGGGCTTAAGATCTTAAGCTTATCCCTTCTCCCAACCTTTCAGCCCCCTCTCCCTTACCCAGACTTTGTGGAAGCTTAGTCCCCCATCACTCATTCATTGTGGTCGATCCACACACAAAGATGTTTTTATATTAATAATGTGCATCATTACATGTACAAAAACCGGGCTCTTGGCATTCAACACTTAGGTTCTCTGGCCTAATAAACACATAAGGCCACCAACTTATATAACCTTGACTCACTAGCCTATAAAACATAATTACAATTCATAATGCAATTCAGGCACATCTTTGGGGTATTACTATCCCCTGCCCTTATTTTTCACTATCCTCAGTGAAAATTTCACACAACATCAACAAGATTTCCAAAATCTTCAAAAAGATGCGGGTATTTTTCCCGCATAGCATCTTCATGCTCCCATGTCATGTCCTCAGGACTGTACCAGGTCCACTGGACCTTTACAAGTCCTATGTCTTGATTCAAGAGCTGTTTTCTTTTCTGGTCCAATATGTGTACAAGATGCACTTGCAGGACACCTTCTTGTTCCACCTAGATCACATTCTAGTCAATCACATGATTAGGATCAAGTATATATTTCTTAAGTAATGAAACATGAAACACATTATGTATAGTCATGGATTCAGGTAATGCAAGCATATATGCAACTGGCCCAATCCTTTCTAGGATTTCAAATGGCCTACAAAATCTGGCTGCCAACTTGGAACAATTTCCCAGCCTCAGGGAACTTCTATTGGCTTTTACTTTCAGAAAAAAAATGATCTCCCACTTTAAAATCTTTGTGGGTTCTATTTTTATTAGCATAACTTTCTTCCTGTCTTGGGAAGCT
This sequence comes from Picea mariana, assembly GCA_032191745.1. NCBI lineage: Eukaryota > Viridiplantae > Streptophyta > Pinopsida > Pinales > Pinaceae > Picea > Picea mariana. The sequence goes on from JASDQU010101917.1 coordinate 40,348, forward strand.
TTCAAATTATGCTTAATTTTCAACATTTTCTCTTCCATTTCCTTGAGCAACTCTGGCCCAACTGCTGCTCTATCAGCTGGGTTATGCCAATTTACAGGAGTATTCCACTTTCTTCCATAAAGTGCTTCAAATGGGATCATCTTCAATGATACTTGATACCCATTGTTGTAGGCGAATCCTACCAAGTGTAGGTAGTTTTCCCATTTCGATGGTTTGTCCATCACATACATCGTTAATATGTCTTCTATCACTCGATTCACTTGCTCTGTCTACCCATCCAACTCAGGATGATAGGTTGCACTAAAATTTAGATTCATTCTGAATCCCTTGAATAACCCTTTCCAAAAATTTGAGGTAAATTTCGGGTCTCTGTCAAATACAATTGTCTTGGGAATTCCGTGCAATCATGCCACTTCCTTCATAAAAATATTAGAAACCTCCACTAACTTGTGAGTAGCCTTTAACATAATGAAATGGGCAACTTTCGTAAGCTTGTCCACCACTACCATAATTGAATCATGCCGCTTGCATGTTCTGGGAAATCCCGTGATGAAATCCATTGTCACCACTTTCCACTTCCACTCAGGAATGGGTAAAGGTTTCAACAATCCAGCTGGGTGCCTATGCTCAAGTTTAACCTTTTGGCATTCAATACATCTGGTGATGTCTTTTGCAATCTATTTCTTCATACATGGCCAAAAGTAATGGCTCTTGACTGCTGCCACAATCTTCTGATATCCAAGGTGCCCAGCATAAGGCACGTTATGCATTTCTCTCAGAATCTCAAGTTTCAAACCCTGGACATTAGGTACATAAACTTTGTTCTTGTACATAAGTATTCCATCAATGTCTAACTTATAATCTTCCACTCCTTGCAGCATCTTATCTTGCTGAAGCTTCACTACCAATTTCCTGTACTGCAAGTCTATGCTTGCAGCTTCCAAAACTTTGCTCTTTATATCGGTTTGATACATGCTAATGGTTGTAGCATGTAATTCGTGTACTCTCCTACTGAGTGCATCAACCACTTTATCCTCCTTCCCTTTTATATGTTTGATATCAAAATCGTATTCATAGAGAAATTCCAACCACCTACTCTGCCTAGCGTTCAAGGTTGGCTGATAAAAAAAATACTTCAGAACGTTATGGTCTGTTCTCAATTCAAACCTCCTTCCCATGAGGTAATGTGTCCATTTCATCAGAGAATGAACAATGGCCGCTAACTCCAAATCATGAGTTGCGTAGTTCCTTTCATGCTCTTTCAAATTTCTAGATTCATAACAAATTATGAATCCATTCTAACCGAGGACTCCTCCCAGTACTTCTTTGCATGCATCGGTGCATACCACGAAATCTTCATTTGGATCTGCGATCCTTAGAATTGGAGCACTGGTTAACAGTTACTTCAATCACTGAAAGATTTTCTCACAATATTTTGTCCTCTGAAACTTCTTCTCCTTCCTTTGCAAGGAAGTGATAGGGTGAGCTAACCTCGAGAACCGTGTGATGAACCTTCTGTAATAACCAACTAAACCCATAAAGGATCTAACTTCTATCACATTCTTTGGTGCTTACCATTCTCTGATGGCCTCAATCTTTTCAGAATCTACCGCTATCCCATATTTCGAAATAATATGCCCCAAGTAATGGATCTGCTCCTGATAAAATGAGCACTTGCTCATCTTGGCATATAGTTGGTGCTCTCTTAGCACATGCAACACCATCCTAATATGTTGTTCATGATCTTCCTTCAAATTGGAATACACTAGAATGTCATCCAAAAAGACTATGACAAACTTGTCTAGATAGTCCCTGAACACACCATTCATCAAGCACATAAAAACAACAGGTGCGTTTGACAACCCAAACAACACCACTGTGAACTCATAATGACCATAACTTGTTCTAAAAGTGGTCTTGTTGATGTCTTCATCCTTAATCCTTACCTGGTGGTATCATGATGTGAGGTCTATCTTTGAAAACATCTTTGTATCCTTCAACTGATCGAAGAGGTCATCAATCCTCAGCAGAGGATACTTGTTCTTTATAGTTGCTTTGTTCAATTGTCTGAAATCTATACACAATCTCAGCGTTCCGTCCTTCTTCTTCATGAATAGAACTGGGGAACCCCAAGGTGACATGCTTGGGCATATGCACCCCCTTTTCAGAAGCTCCTCAAGCTACAATTGCAGTTCTTTCAGCTCTGGCGTACTCATTATGTAAGGAGCTTTCGATACTGGAGCTGCTCCAGGCATTAAGTTTACAGAGAAGTCAATATCTCTTTTCGGAGGTAATCTTGGTACCTTCTAAAATACATCTTCAAACTCCTTTAGTACCACATGATCTCCAATACCTGACACCTTATCCTTAGGTGTTTCCTCCGCGTGGGATGCAAATAATTGGCAACCTTTTCTGTAGCACTTCTTCAACTGCATTGTTGAGATTTCTCTGATAGCAACAACTCTGGGAATTCCTTGAACTATTTTCCAATTCCCTTCCTCATCTAGGTAAGTGAATGCCTTGTTATGATAGTCCAGGATGGCATGGTGCTAGTCCAACCAGTCCATCCCAATTAAATAGTAATAAGAGCCTAAAGGAAGAATGTTCAATTCGGCCTTCGTGCTCAGTCCATTCATGTCCACAGGACAAGGCTTAACCAAATCAATGACTTTCCTCTTGGTTCCTATAGCCAACTGCACTAACCAAGATTTTCCATGTTTGCTTCTTGATAAATGAAAACTTTCCACCACTCTAGGATCTATATAACTATGGCTAGCCCATGAATCAATTAAAATAGTAAAGGAATGGTTGTTAATCATACCTTCCACTTCAATCATGTGCGACTAAAATTCATCTTGCTTGTTGTCCAGGGATGCATAAATCCTTGGCATTCTACTACCCATGTCCTCCACTGTTTCATCTTGCTGAACATTGTGGACAACTCTCACTTTATCATTTCTTTGGGGGAAATCTCTATACCTATGGTTTTCTTTACAACCCCAACACTCCATAGGTGTCTGTCTTGGCATTTGTCCACCGATTTACACCTTTCTAGGTTATCTAAAAGATGGCTTTCCCTAAGGACTGTTTCTGAAAAAGGGTGTCTTATTTCCTTTCTTCCTCTGATCCATATTAAATTTATTCTTGTCTTCCCAAGCCTTTTGGAAGGTATGATTTTCTTTTTGTTGTTCATATAAACATTTCACCCTCCTTATCATTTCTTCCATGGTTTTTGGGTCATCATATTGAATCTTGTCACCAACGGAAGGTGGAAATCCACTTAGATATCTCCAAATCTTCACAGTCTCATCCTTGATGAACGAAATATAATTCAACAATTCCAAAAATCTTCGTTCGTATTCATCAATGGTCATGCTTCCTAGCTTGAGTTCAAAGAACTTTTTCATCTTTCTATCATAATACCTTTTAGTCAATTATTTCTTCTCGAAATACCTCTTGAATTTTTTCCAAGTGATATATTTCTCTCTAATGTGTTGCACCTGCACAAGATGATCCCACCACATGGATACCTTTCCCTTCACTTGATACATTGCAATTTTTCCTTCTACATGAGATGAATAATTTTGCAGTTGGAAATATTTCCTCATGCCAAGCAACCATGTTTCAGCATCTTCCTCCTTCTTATGTTCTCCATCAAACATAGGAGGCTTAATATTATTCATTTCTCCCTTCAGTTCATCCACTCTAGATATCATGTGCTTTCTCATAGGAGATGGGCTTGAACTACTATATGCCCTTCTCTTGGAGTGACTTTGGGAGTGATGATGGTGTCTACCAACATCCTTGATTTTATCCCCTCATAAGTTTGGTGACTCCATATTCTGCTCGAGTCACTCTCCTTATCCAACTTCTTTTCTATTCTCTCCAAACTCTTTAACAACTTTACATTGAATTCACTTTGTTTTTCCTGAGTTTTCCTTAGCTTTCTACTATCTGTTCGGCGAGTTTGGGCATCTTTCTGCAATTTTTCAATGATCTTCCTCAGATTTCCTTCCTTATCTATATCCTTTCCATGCCCATTGGATTTCGATCTTTCAACTCCCAAGTGGACATCTATTCCTTCTCTTTCATTTTCTAAACTGCAAGCATTCTGTGTCTCTTCCATTTATTTTCACTCCATGGAAATTCTAATCAGTTATGATACTCGTCAAACTTCTGCAATCACAATGTGCAGACAACCAAAATTTGTCAATCCATCTCTCCTTGACAATCCACACATTCAAAACCAATCTGATTTAAGAAAACGTTTTGATTTGACAAATCTTCTGAGCTTTGCTCAACTCTATAACTTTTGGGTGATAGCCCCTTCTTTCTTATTCCCCAAACCATGCGATCATAGGATGTGACCAAACGATAAACTACTAGGTGCTACTCGGGCTTTCTTTCTTCAGAGATTTCAAAGCACACACAAATATCTCTCAGAGTTTCGATTACCGAGCTCGCGAAGTCGAGTGGATCAATGGTCCACATTTACCCATCATCCAATGATTGAAATCCACTGTGGTATTTCTGTCTTTGAATTTTTTGGGACTTCAGGAGTTCGGACCTCGGGACTTCGAGACTTCGAACCTCGGGACTTTGGACCTCGTGAGTTCCCACACTTGTTTCTTCCCAATCTTTCGATATCTGAAATTCTGATCTACTTTTCCCTTTGGGCCCATGTAGTACAAATTTAACCAACTAGGGTGGTGGCACATGGTAGATCTAGGAAGGTCCACATCACCATCGACGATTTCATCAGGTCCCACCCTGCTCACTTTTCATTTTGGAGTTTCAAGCATCGGAAGTTCGTGCATCCATACATCTCGTTTCTCTCAATTACTGAAATTCTGAAATTACGATCAACCTTCTGCTTGATACAATAGTCAAGCTCTTTTCCTGTGATCTATGATGTAGATATTTTTGGGACATTAAATTTTTGGGCATCGGGAGTTCGTGCACCAAAACATATCTCTTTTCCTGATATTCAAATCCTCGAAAGGTTTTTCAGGATAACTATCCTGCACCTACTCCAGATCTAACGATCATGAGGGATCTCCTTTCCTCCTAAACAGATCCTACGACTCCAACACTTTTGGTGTTGAGCTCTCTTTCTTCCTATGGCCATATACCACACCAGCTGTAGTTTTACTATATTGCTACACCTCCTAAGCTTTGTAACACAACCAAGCAATCCATTTCCACTTAGGAACATTCTATGGTCCAAAAATTGGTTCTTCCTCACACAAATTCCCCTTGAAACCTCAGGTCTAATGACCACTTATCCGGCCCATCTAGGCTCAACGTTGAAACCTTGTGTTAGAACTCAAATTTTGTCTACTTCGACAACAATTATTTCCGAAACTCTTGCTTCAACTTCCACTAACATCGCCCATCTAGGCTCAATGTTGTAACCATGGCTCTGATACCATAATGTAACATCCCCAACCACCAACAAGCCATGCAATGATACCAAACACAACCTTAACTTAGCCTTTTAAGCTTTGATACCATATTGTAACATCCCAGGCCATGAACCCACTTGCTGGGAAACGCTACTACGCAGAACATTCTCATACTTATATATATAACATGCATATTAAATCTAATTAACAGATTGTTCTAAACAATACAGAGTAAGCACATGATTACTGCTAATATACATCATCAAGGAGATCAAAAATAATTCAAATTCGCAATAGAATACATGATAACATATAAGCATCATGGGCATGCAAAACATAATATTAAGCACAAATTGATACTTATCTTTTAAACTGTAGTAATTCCAACAACTGTGTGTAGAAATTCCATGAACCTCCCAACCTTATACTATGCTGCTCATCACTCTCAGCGATAGGTCACACCTAAGCTGGGACTAAGCTCCACCAGGTAGGGAATCCTAGGCTAGGAAAGGTCAATGAAAGACACACAATTACATAGGAAGGATTCTCTCCCAGAAGTCACTTATGCCCACTTCTCACAGACCCTCATTCCCCACATGCCTGTCCCACCCCAGGAGTATACACCTTCACTATCACACGAACAATCCTTTGGATGCTAAACCTCCCTTGCCTTGGGATTCAACAACAGACCGGAGTGGAAGTCTCCAAGCTCTATGGTAGCTACAGGACCCCTTCCGGGAGTTCTCACTTCCTCTGCGCACTCTCTCACTTGGAGATAGTCGCTCACAACACAGTTAGGAACTGCATGACCACGACAACCCACTGGGATAGAACAACATCACTTAGGAAATTTTTTGTTTTTCAACCATGCAATACAGGACGGGTTCAGGATTCTAGTTTCAGAGATGTGTGAGGGTGTACAAAGATCCCATGTAGAGACTTAACGGTTCAGGTAAGAATTCCCCAGAACAAACACCGAAACAGAGGTTGATCATGGACACCCACGAGTTTAGACGGAGGATGGAAAATGGGAGGTCGAACCCTCAACGCTACTCCCTTCTTTGGTTTTAACTACATGCGTCGAGATCGACACCTGTCTCCCTGGGGCTGCATGCTCCCCATTTTTCACACGTTCCCCCAACCAGGAACTTAGGATAAAACATAAACATTTAAGTAGCTTTGGAATAATATTTAATTATTATCCCCAAGGTCTTAAGATATTAAGGTTATCCCTTCTCCCAACCTTTCATCCCTCTCTCCCTTACCTAGGCTTTGTGGAATCTTAGTCCCCCATCACTCATTCATCATGGTCGGTCCACACACAGAGATTTTTTTATATTAATAATGTGCATCATTACATGTACAAAAACCAGACTCTTGGCCTTCAATACTTAGGCTCTTTGGCCTAATAAACACATAAGCCCATGAACTTATATAAAATTGGCTCACTATCCTATAAAACATAATTACAATTCATAATGAAATTGGGGAACGTCCTTGGGGTATTACACCTTTCCTCCTGATTTTCGAATCGACGAATTCTCTGGGACCATATCTACGGTCCATGCTCTTCTTGTGATCAACTGCTATGATCAACTTCATGAGTTCTCTCTCCTCTTGAATCTTCTTCTCTTGAATTGCATATCAATGATGTGATCATCCCTCGCCACACATCCTATCCCAATGGATGGCTAGGATTACTTCGACTTTCCCAACTCTTCGAGTATTCTCCTCTTGGATTTTCTCCGAAGGGTTCCTCCCCCGAAATGCATGGATCTCTGCCACGTTTCCTTGTTGGAGTTACTTTACACACACCTAGTATTTATTTTTCCTAAGGTTATTCCTTGTTTATTAGTCATAATTAGTCATTATCTAGTCTCCTATATTTTAGGGGAGAATATTCCACCTCGAGAATATTCTCTTTCAGTTGACACTTCAGTTTGACTAATTGAGTTGAGTTTAGATGTTGCATTGGTTTTGTCACCATGCAACATTGGGATCATCACCAACTCACTACTCTTTGTTCATTCAGTTAACTGAAGACTAGTTGACTAGTTAACTCACCTAGGTGGTAGTTCACTCCCTTAACTTCCTGAGAGACTAGACTAGGTTGCAGTTTACTCTTGTAATTGTTGGTGTGTGTCTAGATTAATCTAGACCACCACTATGGCTCATTATTTACTCATGTATCCTATATCTATTGTAAATTATTCACTCTTTGAGTGTGGAATACGGTTAATGAGAATTCTTCCATTCTTTCTATCTTGCTTCTTCTTTCTCAATTTCTCTCTGCAAATGTGTGTAGTATTTTTTAGCTAGATCTATTCTATGCAGGTTCAACACATTTACACTCCTTCTAGATCCAACGGTCTGGAATAAAATCTCTTTTTGTGATTTTGCGAAGACCCTTGTTTTCCTCCGAAAAACCTTCTTAAGTTCCCACTCCCGAACTTCTCTATCTTTTGCCACCTGTCTCCTCTTCGACGATGGATGATTTATCCATCTTTGGGACTTTGAAAAGTCCTCGAATACTTTGCACAATTAGTGCATTTTCCTCTTTCGAGACTTAGACTTCTCTCGAATACTTTCTGCACTCCTTGCAGAGTTCTGCGTAGACCCTTCTGTGACTTTGCTCGGCTTGAAAACCTCCAAGGTTCCTAGTTCCTTTGCTTCCTTCAGTGGACTTCTTCTCTCCCTCTTGGAAGTCTCTCTCTCTGCTTCTCGATCTTGTAAGGTGAACTTGCAACACCTTAGGCGCACTCCTGGTGCTTGGCTCAGTTCTTCGACGACTTCTCCCTTAGCCTTAGGGAAAGGTTTAAGTCATCTCCTTTCCTTTTTCGACGTGCTTCTTGCAAAGCCTTCCTTCACCAAAATGTTCAACAATTTTGGGATTCTCCAACACCTCCAATTGTGTTGTTTCTGTGCATGCTCACACTAGCTCGATGCCCTCCTGGAAGAGTATTTTAGAGTGTTCAGTAACTCTGAACTATGCTTCTCCCCACATAGTATTTCTTTCCAAGGAACTTAACTGCCTTGAGATTTCTCCTCGATTCTATAAATTAATATGGTGTTCCCTCCTCGCAACTTCTCTTCTGACTCCACTGAGTTTAGACATGCACTCCTTGCGTCGGCTCACAAAGTTTCCTCTCTCTATCACACACTCCTTGCACTTAGCCTAGAGAACCAAACTTAACTCAACACACTCTCGGATAGAAAAATGTATCTCTATCCCTGCAGACGATTTCTAACATTCATCTACAATTCACAAACATGTAAATGACATTCATAACACAACATCCATTACATAGAAATGTAGAAGAGGAAGAACTCTCATTTTCTATGAATGGTGGAATGCCAAATTACAATGGTGGATTCTGAGCTACAACTTATTCTCGGCTCCCTGTGTTTCTCTCCCTACAACCTGACCAACCTCTTCTTGGAAATAATATAAATATTTATACAAGAGGGGCTCAACAAGCTTCCCTCGCTAGCTTAAACCAGTGGTGTCAAATCACCATTCAAAATGCCTTTCGAAAGGGAAATTTAAAATGATGGAAATATTCTCCAAATCAGATGTAGATCCATTATGCTGTCAATCACTTAATGGTGACTGTTGGACCTCGACCAATTTTTGTGGAAACATTGGTTGTGTTTGACCATTTTTGTGACTTCGCAAAGCTGGTCGAAGATGAAGCTCCCAGGAGAAGCAAAGATCGTGGTATATCTCCCTTTTTGTGTTTTTTTTTGGGGTTTAGGGTTTGTGTAATGGGCATGGGATGTCAGCCTATGGGTTTTTCCCATGTTTAGGCCCTTTTTGTAATGTATAAATAAGTATCTAGGTGATGTAAGAAGAGAGACCTAGAGAGACGATGGCTTAGTGCTAATGTTAGCTATGTTCAAGAGGATGTGTTAAGGCTTGCAGAGCTAAGTGCAAACGTTTTGTAAGTACTGTGTGCATAGACTAGGTAAGGATTTGTGCTTTTATCTAACTCGGGGAAGGAGGATCTAGCGAGGTGCGTGCAGATTTCCTGTCCTATGCAGAGTTGGAGTTCTGGCTTGGTGCATGTAAGAATATTGAAAGAGACTAATAAGAAGAGAGGAATAGTTGGTGGACATAGCCCCACAATGGGGTGAACCACGTATATCCTATGTTGATGTGCTTTGTGCAGTGTTGTTTATGTATTTATCTTCTTAGTGCACCAATCTTGATGTGGAATAGATAGATCTACTAATGCTTAGTGCTTTAGCTATGAAAAAGTGATAGATCTGTTCTAATGCTATGTGCTGAATGATTAGATGTGATTAGATCTTGAGTAATACTGCGCTGTTCTGTAATCAAGGTTTGAACTGCGATGTGAATAAGGTTTAAAAGACTAATGAACATTAATTGCTAAGTGCTCTATTAAGTATTATGATCACAGATCTGTGTCCCAGCTAGGTTGCAACCACCTGCGTCCTGCAACCCCCCCTTCCTCTACCTCGGGTGAGACTTCATCCTCTTCGTAGGTGTTGCCAAAAGGGCTGATAGTTAGGGTTTTTTTGGTGCACTGTTGAAGCGTTGAACCCTGGGTTTGCCCCTGTGCCAACAAATGGTTTCATTGCTGGCACCTGAAACTGTGATTGTTGGGAACTGAAGAAAAGAGAAAGCTCTATGCGTAGATCTGTTGTTGTAGTGCGCAATATTCTACTTGACTTGAGAATCTCTGTGCTAAGAGAAGGAAGCCCGATTTGAAGAACGAGGTGATATATTAAATCTTTTTTCTCTAGTAAAGGTAAGATAAGTGGAAAATCTTTCTTCGAAAATATGGATCTAGGTATGTTTGATAGATTTGGTCCTAGTATCAAAACTAGGGCACAAATATAAGCAAGAAGATTTTATCTAAATAGATTTGATAGAAATAGTGAAAGGTATGTTATTCCTATGCATAGAAAGAATTTTTGGACAGACAAGTGGATGCAGGACCCTAGAAAGAATTTTTGCAGATTGCATGTCCATCAATGTGATTCGAGTGCGTAGTACAAGAAAGGTTGGGGATCATTTAAGAGAAAGAGAGTATTGATATTGTGTTATAATTGCAGAAGACTGGGACATCTTGCTAAAGAATGCCCTAACATAGGTCCTATTTGTATTTGTTGTAAAGATGTTGGTCATGAGGTTTTGGATTTCCCTAGAATGATTTCTAAAGTTGAGAAGATGAACTTGAGACAAGAAAACCATGAAGAGGGTTAAGAAACTAAGGATATGTTAGAGAATAAGATAGAATCAGAGACTATGTTATTATAGTTGAAAGAAACATTGAATGATCATAGATACATCAGTTTACCAAAGATATTAAAAGAAAAGCAGTGCATAGAAACAAGAATAAGAGACTTTGACATAGACTGTATGTTGGATGAGGGAACATAGGTGAACATTATGCTAGAAAGTACTTGGGAAATTTTGGGAAAGCATGATATGATTCCTTCATTAGGAGGGATAGGCTTGTTTAAAGGAAAGATGATAACCTTACATGGAAGACTTACTCATGTACCTATGATTTCTCATGGGGAATCGACTGAAGAAGACTTTGAGGTCATTAAGTTTGTTGAGAACAATGCTCCTTTTGCACTTTTTTTAGGAAAGACTTGGATTGGGGAAGATCAGATCTAGAGGAAAGCAGAAGAGAAAGCCACAGAACAAAAAAAACAAGAATTAAGGGACTTCATAGCCAAGAAAATAGAGCGACTAGTAAAAGAAAAAGAGGACAAGTCGAATAAAATGAGGGCCAGAGACTTAGCTGTTGAAGTTGAAAGAACAAAAGAAGGCTTGAAGAACCTATCCATGCAAGAGGGAAGAGAACCTACCCTAGAAGTAGTAAGAGAAGAGATATTACATGCGAAACTTTTGAGAGAACATCAACAGTGCGGAGTTACTATGCTAAGAGAAGATAAGAATAAAAATGGAAAGAGGAATCCAGAGACTCAGATCATAGGGAAGAAGGCCAGAAAGCTTAGTAAGAATAAAACCAAGCTAGAAATACTGCAGGAGGTTCTAGTGAAGACTTCACAGGAAGTAGGCTTGTAGAAATTGAACATCACCAGAATAGAATAACAACGTAGAATGGCACTTCGCCACGACGAAGCTATATGACCATTGGAGGAATCCAAACCATTTGAATAATGCTCCGGAATGGCTAGAAACAAATTTATTACCAGAAATATCGCCATTGGACCATTGAGACCATGCCATAACGGATGGAATCATATTGATTAAGGTATTTCATCCCGTTGGAGTAATCCGTTACGCCGTTGCCTATTTAATCCATCGAATACCTCACTGGGAACACTTTTTGCAAATTGTGATTATCTGAGCTAACAAAGAACTGATTGATATCATGCTATGCTTTTGAGACCTCACCACCCATTGCTTACCTTAAGTGTCTGTTTGCCTACCCCAGATATTTGATCACGAGCGTGCATGTTGGGCGACCTTAGCGCAGTAGAGAAGTATGTGGAGGAGATCCTAATAAACTTTATGGATAAGAAATTTATGTTCGCACGAGTACAAGACTCATCGACACGAGTATTGAAATCATCCCCCTCGAATGGATGTCAATCTGAGCCATCCTGAACTGCGACATAGAAGAGAAGAAAGCACCACGACGACTTGGTGAATGCGAAGCTGATCCCATCGATCTTGCTTGACTACATCCCACCTATGGATGGTGCGATTAGTCGTGACAGTGGCCCGCATGAATTAGAGTAAATTCTCATCATTGTGTACCTCTCGAAGGGGATACACGCAGTTGGACCACAACTAGGACTGATCCCTGATCTTAACATCAATGAATTTAACCCAGGATACAGGGAGAATTATGTGCTTCTTTCACTGCATAGGTACTTGAAAAATATGACTGGGAAGAAGCCGAATATAGTCCCCCAGCCATGGATCAAGGAGATTGCGAGGTCCACCATCCTCAACGTCATGAAGATACCCCATTTCGGTAGACATTAGGAGGTTAACACGTGCGTTAAAATCCTCCTAATGTGCTACCATGGAGGCTATATATGGTTAGATAGGCATGTGATTGTGGATCTGGCACTGATCCACATGATCAATGGATTCAGTGTGCAGGGACCAGACCCTCACCAGTTCTATCCAGGGAAGTCTGGAGATTGCTCCCTGGTGCAGCGTATAAATGATACCTACAGTGATGTGGAGAAGGGGAAGCGAGGCTACAAGGTAGCCTCCATCTAGGATGGCACAATGCACCTATCTTGTCAGTTGATAGCGGGCAATATCGTCAGGAAGAACAGACCAATGCAAGTCATGAGGTTTGTAGTCGACCTCGGAAGGAAGTGCGTTGAAGGGATGTAGATGAACTAGGAGAGATACCTCGCCAACGAGTTGGAGAAGGACTGTTGCGAAGTGCAGGACCAAGGTTATGAATTCCACTTCAACTGGTTACTCATTCTTATAGCATTTTTCACTTGGGAGATTTCGGAAGGACCAACATTCCCAGAAGACGAGCCATTAGAACCACTGGCCGCGAGGTTCACCACCTTGTGGTATACAATAAATATGGTGAAGCAGTGACATTCGAATGCTGTCTTCCACACCTACTACCTATATCTCTCACACACCATTGAGTCATTCCCCTGAATGACGTCGAATACACTCCATAGGTTAAGACCACTCATGAAGTTCCACGCAAAATGACACTTCATAGATATCACCACACGCGGGGACGAAAACAAGGAGGAGCTGTATTCTTACTATAAATTGACTGAGGAAGAGATGGAGGAGATATCCAAGGAATGGCCTATAAAATTCCTTGTACTAGTTGGAGATGCAGAACTCTCTGACCTTGACCTCATTGGAAGTCCTGTGGTCACCAGGACTGAGTGTGATGGACTGAGAAGTGCTAAGAAAAAGAAAAAGAAGGAAGAAGTTCAAGAGTTAAACAACACATCGGAGGAAACTGCTCCTGACTCATCTGGATGTGGGGGAGGTGACAAAGTAAACCAAGAAGAGGGAGGGGAAGAAGACAAGCAAGAAGAGGGAAAAGTGACACCATCAAAAGATCCCCTTACAGAGGCCGAGACATCGAAGAAAAGGAAGGTTTCTCTGAAGAAACCCTCAGCGCGGAAGAAGTCACGAGCCAATAAGCCTCAGTCACAGAATTTACTCACAGTGGATGATGTTGACCTCATCATCGTAGCTATAGAAGATGCTTTAGAGTATATCTTGCAGCGAAACGAAGCAAAGAAAGATACAATGTAAAACAAAATCGAGGCAGACTTGAAGGGGATACAACATGCTTTCTTTTCGAGCCGTGCAGTGTCTACTGCACCATCATCATCAAAAGATGTAGAGTTGGGGGATGAGCCCACCCAACTGTGAAGGATAGCAGATGCTACAGAGGCTCACCTTCATCTAGTACAAGAAGAAAAAGAGCAGGCCACAAAGGCCTTGAAGAAAGTAAAGGAGGAAGCCCTAGAGCAACGTCGGGTTGCGCAACAAGAGAACGATGACCTTAGAGAAAAATTTGAAGAAGACAAAGAACAGATCCAGAAAGAGAAACACCACCTGCTCGTAGAGAAGATTGGGGTTAGAGAAGCAGTCACTAGAGCACTTCACTCTGTGCTAGGATTGGCGCAGATAGAATAAGAGACAACAGAGAGCCAAGTGGGGAAGCTCACTGAGGCCATTCAGTAGCTTCAAGCAAGAGTAGTAGAGCTAGAACTGCAAGCAGTGCCTAGCACCATGCAAGAAGTAAGAGATCAGAGGGAATAAACTACCAGGAGCATAACAAAAATAATCAAGGAATTGTCTTTAGAATGCAAGCAATTAAGTAACCAAAGTGCGCAGACCTACGAGCGCCTTGCAGAAGACTCAAAACTGAGGAGATTGGAGGCATAAATCCAGGAAGTGAAGCAACACACATCGATAGTGCAAGTGCAACTGAAGCATTTTAGGATTGTTGACAAAATGAAGAGATCGCAGAAGCAATGTGCAGTTCATTAGCAGGTCACTGCTATCTAGAGAAGAGTGATGGAGGTGACACAATGACTCCAGCTGGTGTAGGATGAAGCCTGCACCCTCTTTGAAGAAATTGAGGGACAAGGATCACAGTTGGAATAGGTGGTCGCAGCAGTGGAAAAATTCCTAGAAGGTCCTATCACTGAGCAAGTCATTTAGGAGTTTGCTGAGCAGGAGACTCTGGCGAAGCAACAAGTCGAGGAAACTCAAGCTAATATCGATGCCTTCGAAGAAGTGTTTCCTAGATCATAGTGGCTCGGGATGAGTCACATGTGAGTGTTGGAGGCCTGTTGGCTCTTGACCAAATTTTGTGGAAACATTGGTCATGTTTGACCATTTTTGGGACTTTGACAAGATGGTCAAAGACGAAGCACCCAGGCGAAGTAGAGATCGCAGGATCTCACCCTTTTTATGGGATTTTTGGGGTTTAGGGTTTGTGTAATGGGTATGAGATGTCGACCCATGGGTTTTTCCCATGTTCAGGCCCTTTTTGTAATGTATAAATAAGTCACTAGGCGATGTAAGAAGAGAGACCTAGAGAGTCGATGGCTTAGTGCTAATGTTAGCTATGTGAAAGAAGATGTGTTAAGGATTGTAGAGCTAAGTGCAAACGTTTTGTAAGTACTTTGTACATAGACTGGGTAAGGCTTTGTGTTTGATCTAATCTAGGGAAAAAGGATTTGGTGAGGTGCATGCAGATCTCCTGTCCTATGCGGAGTTGGTGTTCTGACTTGGTGCATGTAAGAATATTGGAAGAGACTAATAAGAAGAGAAGACGAGTTGATGGACGTAGCCCCACACTGGGGTGAATCACGTATATACTGTGTTGATGTGATTTGTGAAATGTTTTTTATGTTATTTATGTATTTTTCTACTTAGTTCACTGATCTTGATGTGGAATAGATAGATCTATTGATGCTTAATGCTTTAGGTATTAATGAATTCTAGATCTTTTCTAATTCTATGTGGTGAATGATTATATGTTCTTAGATATTGAGTAGTACTGCACTATTCTATAATCAGAGTTTGACCTGCGATGTGAATAAGGGTAAAAATACTAATGAACGTTAATTGCTAAGTTCTCTGTTAAGTATTGTGATCAAAGATCTGTGTCCCAGCTAGGTTGCAGACACCTGAGTCCTACAACCCCCCTATCTCTACCTCGAGTGAGACTTCATCTGCTTTGTAGCTGTTACTAAAAGGGTCAGTAGCTAGGGTTTTGTTGGTGCACTGTTGAAGCGTTGAACCTTGGGTCTGCCCTTGTGCCAACAATGACCTTATCTCTAGCTTGTGCGACAACACAATTTCTCTCTTCCAGCTTGTCATCATTTAATGCCTAGATTGTGTGTTGGATTCTCAAGAAAAAATGAGAGGGTGGTGCCTCTCCTCCCTTAAATGTGCACCATGCATGAAATATGAATAACGCGTGCTGAGGTCAAGTGATGCTCTTGCATCATACTCCATGACTACGAAAATCATGAGCTCCTTCTCATGAGCTTTCCGACGTGGTTGAAATCTTCTTGGATCCCAAAATTTCTCTTGTAATTGTCTCTCAGCTCTTCTGCTTCTACTCCTGCATCATCCTCGCTGCTCGTGCAGGTTTCCTTTTTCCTAGCTTCCTCATGCTGACCAATTCCTCTTCCTACTCCAACATCAACTTCCTTATCTTCTTAACTACTTCATCCAACTGCTCTATCGACTGACCTTCCTTCTGCAGACTAACTTGCTGCATTCCTTCCTTGTTCATGGGAAAATCATGTTGATTTACAAATCCATGTTCTCCAACTCTTGTGGCCTTGACTTGCCACCCTGATGCATCCTCCACTTTTACAGTCTCAATACTAAACTCTTGTTCAACTACTTCCTTTGACAGATTGACCCCTGTCATTTTCTCGACTGGTTTTGTTCTAGATTCCACCAACTACAACTCATGTTGGTGTATCTCCTTTGGCAACCACCTTCTAGTTCTGGATTTCCCAACCAATCCTCCAGTGCCTTTAACTCCAATTCCCACCGAGTGAGTAACTCAACTCGGCATTCTCCTTCTATTGGGACAGACATCAGTATTTGTTCCTCTTCTGCCATGATAGTATCAACTTGCTGTCTTCCTGTCGCATCTACAACATTTGTGCTAGCCTCTCCTCAGCTGCTTGGTAGGAATATATCAACTCCTCCAATGATCAGAACGCTCCCCTGATCCTTCTCTTTGATGGTGGAAATTTGCAACTTCTCATCATATTCATTCACATGGCTCGCAACACCATGTGAATCTCCATATGAGTGAGGTATTCCTCCTGCATCCTCTTCATTTGTCAACATCCTCTGACGTGAAATCTCATATGAGCTCATCTATTCATCCTTTCCCACTTGGAAATATGGGATGTCTCCTCTGCCCACCTGGCCATTTACGAGATCCACTGATCCCTTCTCATTGCCCACCTGGAAATCTATGAGACTTTTTCCAGATCTCTTTCAGTCATCACTGATGTTTTCAGCATGCCTCAACCACCTTCTTAACATCTACTGCTGCCTTCTGTATGTTCTCATCAAAGTCCATTCATATCTCTAGTGTAACTTTGACTCCTGCTACATCTCAAATTCAAGCCTCTCCATTTGTGCTCAGATTTCACTGAGCTGCTTGTCCATCGCCGCTTTGCTCTTTTGTGGTGAGACTTCCCCCTGACCGTGATCATAGATTTCAATGGCCATCCTATTTCAAATACAACCCACATGGTTTTTTACCATCTACTGCACACCTTGCAACAACTTCATTAGAGCATCACACTTTGTCTCCCCTGCTTACAGAAATTAATTCTGTATCCACTCTGATATCTCCCTTGCCTATGATCTGTAGACATATCAATCTCTAATACCACTCTAGCGCAAACCCCCTTCCCTCCAAAGGGATTATCAACCTCTTGGTCTAGGATCATTCAAGTTGCTGAACTGAATGGTTCATCGGGCTCTTGATGGAACCGTTTTAACTTGACACAGGCCCTTCACTTCCTCAGTGCGGTTATGTAGCACCTGCAGGCCCTCTCCTTAGCATTTTTCAACTCTTAACACCAACTCTGCTAGCTCCCCATGCTAGGATTCCTCCTTGACATGACCACAGACTATGACCATGGGCCGACTCCCTTCGCAATACCTTACTTTAGAAATTTCGGGAGCTTCTTTCTCTGTTCTTCCCGATTTTTGAATTGACGAATTCTTCGGGACCAGATCTACGGTCCACTCTCTTCTCATGATCAAAAACTATGATCAAATTCATGAGATCGGACTTCACAATTCCTCTCTCTTCCCGACTCTGCTTCTCCTAAATTGCGTATCAACAATGTACTGATCTCGCACCACACATCCTATCTCAATGGACGGCTAGGATTACTTCAAATTTCCCATCTCTTCGGGTATTCTCCTCTTGGATTTTCTCCGAAGGGTTACTCCCACGAAATGCATGGATCTATGCCACGTCTCCTTCCAGATCCAATGGTATGGAATGAAATATCTCTTCGCGACTTTGCGAAGATCCTTGTTTTCCTCCGAAAAACCTTATGAAGTTCCCACTCCCAAAATTCTAGATCTTCTTCCACACGTCTCCTCTTTGACGATGAATTTTTTCTCCATCTTCAGGACTTTGACAAGTCCTCAAATCCTTTTCACACTTAGCACAATTTCCCCTTTCAATACTTAGACTGCTCTCGAATACTTTCTACACTCCTTACAGAATTCTGCGTAGACCCTTCTACGACTTTTCTCGGCTAGAAAACCTACAAGGTTTCTAGTTCCATTGTGTACTTAAGTGGAATTATTCTTTCCCTCTTGGCAGTCTCTCTCTCTGCTTCCTGAGCTTGTAAGGTGAACTTGCAACACCTTAGGTGCGCTCCTAATGCTTGGCTTAGTTCTTCGATGGATTCTCCCTTAGCCTTAGGGAAAGGTTTAAGGCATCTCCTTTCCTTTGTTGACGTGCTTCTTACAAAGCCTTCCTTCACCAGAATGTTAAAAAATTCTCGGATTCTCCAACACCTCCAACCGTGTTGTTTCTGTGCACGCTCACACTAGCTCGATGCCCTCCTGGAAGAGTATTTCAGAGTGTTCAGTAACTTTGAACTGTGCTTCTCCCCACATAGTCTTTCTTTCAAAGGTACTTAACCACCTTGAAATTTCTTCCCGAGTCTATAAATTAATATGGTGTGCCCTCCTGGAAGCTTCTCTTCTGACTCCACTGAGTTTAGACACGCACTCCTTGCATCGGTGATCTGAAAATAGAAGGCTGACTTGTTATGCTATGCAAGCACCCTCTACCTCATTAAATTAAACCTTAACAGGACCTTGCTTCATGTGTTAAAATATGCAAGACTGGTTTATGTGTTAAGTTCTTGCTTGTTCTTGTCAATGTTTGTGTGTGAGGTAATGTTCTTTTAAAAGATTACTTATGTGCTATAAACCAATATACAGCAATATAAAGTGCAGCAAATAACACAACAAACTCACAACAATAGCAATATGATAAAGGAGTTCACCCCTCTCTGGGCTACATCTCCTTGAGCCTCCTTCAATAGATTTGGCTCTTTGGGATTAGTTGTCAAATGTTATTTTACAAGCTGCTTCTCAACTCCAATGGTTTTACAGACTGTACCATTGGGTTCAGAATACACAAAAACCCCCAAGTTGACTATTAGAACTCTGCAAATGGATCTTGTCTCATCCAATCATGACCTCTTCTACATGTGGCCTCCAAGCTTCCCTGAGCTTCAATGGAGAAAAAATACCTATAGAAGTCCTCCAATGGATCTGAAACCTGTCCCAATGTGTTCAGAGCATAATAATTAGTCAAAAATGACTATTCAGTCTCAGAAAATGGATATGTGCTCATCTGAGCAATGCCTCAAACAATGAGGGCTTCAAGCTTCCTAGAGCTTCCTCAAAATTCACTGGCTAAAAACCTGCATTAGAAGTCTCCAAATGCCTATGAAAATATTACCATTGGACTCAGAACGTCCAAAAACCCCTAGCTGGGCTTTTACAGCACCTGATTTGGTCAAAAACTCAAAAAGTTATGCCTTTTGCCATTTTCCCCCTTCAAGCTCTATTACTAGTTCGCCCTTCTGCACCTGTCTCCAAGTCAACCTAGCTTCTGAGCGTTTTCGGTGCCTAAACTCAGCACCCACGCGTGTCCCGCAATTGGTGCCAAACTGTCAAACCATTAGCGCAACTATAGCCCCCGAGGACGGAGGTGTTGGGCGCATGGGGGCCATGTGGCCATGTCCCAGCGCATAAAAGGCTAATTTGCAACGTGGAACAAACGCTTGACAAGTGTCGGGTGTGCGTGGTTATCCGTTTGCCACAAAACTAAAACCAAATTTAAATCCGTTTCAAATCCCCCCCGCGCGTGTTTAAAATAATGGTCATATGTAAACCACGCATAACACCGTGTGTTAAACGACCCGAAACGCACGCGCGCAAACATTATCGTATGGTCACATGGAAACTTACATAAAACCGTGGGTTCCCTTTGCAATGCAAACTCCTGCATATAATGTAAACAATGGTTATGTGATATAACCAAACCAAAGTTTAATAATTTGAACCCTCGCGCGCGTTTAATACAACTGGTCACATGTTAACGCAATATGACCGCGGGTCATATTTGCAACACCCCCCGGCACCATTCAAAACCAAAAGAACGGTCATATGTATTAGCAATAGAACCGGGGTTCAATCCAAACTCCGTGTGCGCAGTCAAAAGTAATGTGGTCATATGTAATAAACCATGGAACCGGGGTCGGGGCTAAGCCTTGGCCCGATCCCCTGCCGGTTACAACCTTATGCGAATTCAAAAGAATTAAAAACCATATGTTTATTAAACAATGACGTGTGGTGCAATGGTCGACGGACTTTGTTTAAGACTTTGGAATGGTAGGCGAGGTCCGGGGGTCGAACCCCGCGGCCTCCATAGAAATTTTAAACGACTAACTAGCCAAACCCGGGGTGCCACGTGGTAGCCCTTGATTGGGCCACGTGGCACCCTTCCATTCGCCCAAGAAGATGCCACATGTCGCAATGTAACTCGCCCACAGTCAACCAATGAAAATGCACCACGTCAGCGCTGCCAATTCATCTGGCACATCATCATACGGTCGCCTACGTCAGCTGTACGGCCTGCCCAGCTAGCATCCCTTTTTTTTTACCTGTTTGGCTCGGCGAACAGATCGCGATAACTTCTCCATACGGACTCCGTTTGAAAAAGTAAATATACCGCCGGAATCAGGAAGACGAGACGGACGCAATGGCACCGTTTTCATCGCAATCCGAGCACTTTGAAAATTGAGCAAATTTATGACCCCTGGTCCAGATTCTGATCAATCGGATCACAAATTTTCCTCTCTCTATCGTGCACTCCTTGCACTTAGCCTAGAGAACCAAACTTAACTCAACACACTCTTAGATATAAAACTCTATCTCTATCCTTGCAGACAATTTCTAACATCCATCTACAATTCACAAACATGTAAATGACATTCATAACACAACATCCATTACACAGAAATGTAGAACATGAAAAACTGTCATTTTATATTAATGGTGGAATGCCAAATTACAATGGTGGAGTCCAAGCTACAACTAAGTCTCGTCTCCCTATGTTTCTCTCCCCACAACCTGACCAACCTCTTCTTGGAAATAATACAAATATTTATACAAGAGGGGATCAATGAGCTTCCCTCGCAAGCTTAAACCAATGGTGTCAAATCATCATTCAAAATGCCCGTCGAAAGGGGAATTTTACAATGATGGAAATTTGCTCCAAATTGGATGCAGATCCATTCTATTGTCAACCACTTAATGGTGACCTTATCTCTAGCTTGTGCGACAACACAATTTCGTTCTTCCATCTTTTCATCAACCTCTCCTCCCTTAAATGTGCACCATGCATGAAATTTGACTGGCGCGTGCTGAGGTGGAGCGAATCTCTTGCATAAAGTTAGCCTGAAATTATCTGTGTTGACATATGAATTTTTTTTTAACCTATTTTCAATGATTTTGTTAACATTCTTGGGTGTCATTCATTATCAAATAGTGCATGTGTGATGCAATATGCAATTTTTGTAGGATGAACTTGTTATGTTGTACTTAGTTGAATAGGTTGTGTAACCTAAAAATACATTAAGGATGGTTGGGAGTGTTTATATGAGTGTGTAACACATCAATCAACATATCATGGAAAGGATTAGAATTGCATTGGTTTTCAACTACGCAGAAGAACTCCGCCTCCTTCTCAACATGGTATCAAATCCTAGTTTGATATCATTCTAGAAATTTATAAATATGTATCAAGAGTAAATGTATTTTGGTTATTAAGCAAGGGGGAGAATTTTTTTGACCTCTTCAAGCATTCCCCCATTAGAGATCATGTGGGATGGATATAACTACTCCGTTTGGAAATTCCAGATACAAAATGTGTCAACGAAACATATGCTATTGAAGATTGTAGATAGCAAGGAAGTTTCTCCTACTGAAGGAGCATACTGATTTAGTGAAGTTTGAGGCACATGATAAATATGCATAGTATATCATAATTTCTAGTGGGTAGATCATATCATTCCTCAAACTAGGAACATCAAGAGTTCACATAATATATGAACCACACTATAGAATTTGTATGAGATCTTGAATAAATTGAGAGTCTTTACTTAGGTAACCAGTTGTAGGTTTTGAAACTTGGCTATAAAAATAATGTTGTTGACTATGTGATACACATACAAGATGTATGCTACCAACTGGTTTCAATTGGTGATAAAATGGATCCAAAGGATTTGGTTTCTTTGACAAAAATATTGGTTGAATGAGGTATTTCAAACTTTTGTAACCAATTTGAATGTTTCAAGAAGAATTGGAAAAATGTTACCTGATTTTCTTGGTGGCATGTTACTCCAAAAAATAACAACACTTGAATAGATTAAAATGTAAAAGTTTTGATCAAGCTATCGCAGTGAAAAAAATCAAGAACAATCAAGGGAAGAAATTTGAGCAGATGAAGTTTTGAGAAGGAAATTTGCAGAATGTAGAGAAATATTGAAAAACTATTGTTGTGTGTTACTGCTGTAAATATAAAGGATATATGCTCAAGATTGATACAATAAAACACATGAGTAGAGTAAGAATCATTCATTAAATGTGACAAAGAAGAATTATGATAACAACATTGAGGAAGGTGTGATTAATACGTTCAAAGATGCTTGGTACATTGACTTTGGTGTGACCAGACATATGACTAGAAGGCATAATCAATTTGGCGAGTTTGAACCACTACATAATGAGATAAAAATTTTGCAATAAAAGGACCCCAAAGATTGATGGTGAAGGTGATGTACTTGTGTTTCTACATATATGTGAGACATGTGACATCGACAAAGAAATAGATTTGAAATTTGAATTTGAAGATAAAATGCACATGATAATTGAAATTAAAAAAGGATGTGCACTCATAGCTCAAGTTATGAAGAAGATGGTCTATATCAACTGTAAGGCAAAGAAATTGGTGCTAACTATGCATTGGCAACAACAATTGACTCTAGCAGACTATATCATTGAAGGTATGGATACTTAAGTTTCTCTAGTTTAACTTTACTACATAAATTGAATATGGTGTATGGATTACCATAAACATAGGACCTTTGTGCTTGTATTCTTAGCAAGAGATTTTTCCTATTGGAAAAGTGTTGCATGCAAAGTTAGTACTATTCAATTTATGCAAGAAAATGCATGAGAGTTTCCCTCCTGGAAAAGTGTGGCATGCAAAGTTGGTACTAGCAAGTAGACTATATGTTGGAGGTGAGATGCAAGTTATGAACTTAATTGATGATAGCATCATAAATGTGTTGCTTTATTTTCTAGAGAAGAGAGCATATGCATTTGAATTTTTCAAAGAGTGGAAGGATCTAGTTGAAAAGTAGAGTGGTAAATTTTTAAAAGCCATAATATTTGATAGTGGTGGAGAATACAAGTCAAATGATTTTGATTCATTGTACAAAAAACATTATATTAAGATGAAATTCAAAACCTCTTATACACCAAAATATAATGGAGTTGTAGAGTGTGAGAATCATGTTATTTACGACATGGCACATTGCATATTGAAGTACATAAATATTCACTAGAAAGGGTTGAACATTGTAATAGTGAGGTTTATTTGATCAATACAAGTTTGACTAAAATTATTTGGAATGTTATTCTAGAGGAAACATGGAGTGATCACAAATCTATTGTTAAACAATTGCATGTATTTGGGAGCATCTATTATATTCATATTTCAAAGGAGAAACACAATTCAAATTTCTTTGATAGAGTGCACACGTGTATTAATTTTATTGGATATGAGGAGTAGTCGAAGGCATATTTATTATGGGACTTGGAAAATCAGAAATTTGTAATAAATAATTTTGTTTTTTTGATGAAGCATGCACAACAAAATTTGAGAAGTATGTTGATGCACGAGATATCATTGTTACTAACACTCTTGAAATTCTACCTTAATTTGGATAAGAAATTAAATAATCTACTCTAATGCCAAGGACACCCAAGTGAGTGGTGAAGATGGTTAATATTTTGTTGTAGAACCTAAAATGTATGATAGATTGAGAACTAGAAGACAAAAGTAGATAGAGAGTGCATAGAAAGTAAAGTTGATCTTAGAAGAAGCAAGTGATTGGAGTCACCTTTAGTTAATTATGCATTGATGAGTGAAATTTTTAGTGAAAAAGAACCACATACATATGAAGATAACAAAGAAAGTTGATTAATGTGATGCCATGTAGTCAAAGCTTGAATTTTTTAGAAAAAATAGAACTTAAAGTTTGGTTGAGTTTCTAGTAGATAAAAAGACAATTAGTTGCAGATGGATTTTGGAGCTAAGTATAAGTGTGATGGTACCAATGAAAACTACAAATAACAATCAGTGGAAAAAGACTATGTGAAAAAAAAAAAAGGAATTGGTTATGAATAAAATTTTGCACATATAGCTCACCAAGTTTGTCCCTTATGATCTATTTCCATAATTCATTTCCCCGTGTGGCCTTAAGAAACCACTTTTCTACCAAGGTAAGGCCATAAGTGGCCAAATGAGGAATTCTAAGTCCTCCATCTTGTGGTTTCCTAGTGCACACCAACCACTTGACCATATGTAGACCTTTTTCCCCTTTATTCTTCACCCAAAAGAGATATTTTAAGATAGCGTTTTATTGTAGCCCTGCTGGTTGGGAAGCCAAAGAGACAAATAATATATATGCATTAAACTAAAAATATCGTCCCCCAATTTGATTTTGGCTATTAAGGAAAGGTCCTGACTATTCTAGTATTCAAGTTTCACTGTAAGATTATTAATAACCCACTTTCACATATGATTTCGAGTCATGTCAATGCTAAATAGAATACCAAGATACTTGGTAATTTCCCCCCTTTGAACCCATTTCCATTGGGAAGGAATCCACCCTGGGTGATCGTCTAATCCAATAAGTATCATAGAGGTTTTATCCTCTTGTAGTATCTCTTTAGAAGATTTACAAAAGGTGTTCATAAGCAGAGTGGGAGTTGATTAAATATTACTAGGGAAGGCCCATAAATTTACCTTGGTAAACTACCTTTTATAATAGATAACCCAAGGAATCAGATGTGAGAACATATAAATAAGGGGCTATAGGGTAGACCTGCATCATTGATATTCTAAGAGGAATAAGATAAGTAAGGGATCAATTAACACACACAATAACCAAAGCATTGGAAAAGAGAATATTGACATAATATATGAACTTTGACCCAAAGCCTAGCCACTAAAGCATGTGGTAAATGAATTTCCCTACACATTGCTTATGGAATCGGAGTTTAAAGAGTGTTTTCCTTGATGGCAAGAAGATTCTAAAGACTTATCTACTTTGATTAAAAAAAATCAATGGTGATGTTGTTAACAAAATAGTTTAACAAAAGAGTGTTGAACATATTTTATTTTTCTTGAACAATGACAATTGGATTTAGTACAAAGACCAAAGGATTTAAAATCAAATGATTTGAAATTCATTTTTTGTATTTTTGAGACAAGTTTTATTTTGATGCATAAATATATCATAGAAAGAAATAAATTATTGACAATATTTTTCCACTACACAAACTGAGTGATCTTTCCTTGCATGCCATACATGTGGCTACCATTTTATCCAATGGGAAAATAAACTTTTGAGGGAATGGGTGTTTGTAAGGGACAATTTATGATATCTTAGAGCATATAAGTATCCTTGTTAGGTTGTAATATATTTAGTAAAAATTATAGTGTCACACAAATGCAGATTTATGAAATCGTTGACAAGGATTTCATGCATGTGGCCTTGGTTAGGGATGAACTCGTTGATAAGGGATTGGCTTAAGAAATCAATAGAAGTGAGGATGGATTTGAGTTTAACAATATAGTCTATCAACTAGGTATTTAATATACCTATGGAATTACATGTATCATAGGTGACAATGACATAATCATCCCATGTGCAAGCATCTTGGACATTTCTGTGTTGGTCATTCCATTTAGATAATTGTTGGTAGCATTATATATAATCTAGACCATCAAAAGAGAGGGGTAGAGTAGGATAAATGGAATGAGCAGTAAGATTGGGATGATGTGTTGCATAGAAATCAGTATTGTTAGATGTTTCAACATGAGAGTGTTCTTTAGTGACACCACTATTCCCTTCCATACCAATTGTGGGAATTGATTTTGCTATTAGGGCATGTTTCATTAGTTTTGAAATGGAAATATTAGTAGATGAAGATGATGTTGATTTAATTAGGCCACTTACAGTTTTTGATTTCATACTCTACTACCTTGTGGGGACTTATTTAATAGCGATAGCCCTTAATACATTAAATAAAAATATATTCCACTAACTAGCCCTTTGAAAATGTTTGGATGGATTTCGTACATGTCACTGTTGTAATCTAGCACACACTAATTAATATAGGAGTAAAGCAGGCAAACAAACATTCTCACAAAGAATCACTAGTTAGTGATGAAATCCAAGATCGCAGGATCGATGCACGAAGGGGATGAGTTTCGGTGGGTGGTAAAGTTACATTGAAAACCTGCTTAACAAAATAACTCCCTGGTGAAAGTTACCTCACTGAGTATTGGGAAACCCTCCAAGGAGTCCGAGTGAGTCTAGCTAATGTCGATCCCAGGTACAACACCATCTTCCCTATGCTGTCACCTTGGGTAGGAAGTCTAAAATATTATGGCCTCTATGGTACCACCTACTATACCAAAGTAGAGGGGGGGCAGTCGACAATCAACACCAAGACCAACAAAGCAGGGCTGATTACTCTGTTTGCCCCAGTGTGACCTCGTGCTTGACCCTTATGTTAGAAGGGATTCCCAAAGTCAGTGATATGGCAACTGGATTTCACTTCCTAACTCAAAGATTTATGTTTGTTTAGCATCTTTTGAAAGTTATTCTCAAAATCCTATTCCAAATCTCTACACCTAAGTTAAGATGGGTTTGAAGAGCCCTAGAAAAGTTGCTAGATAAATTTTAATTAGAAATTTATTTTAGGTTGTCGTTACTCAATAGAGTGATTGTGAAATTGATGGCGTTTCAACTCGACTCTTTAAACCATGCAAGAGGAAAATGAAATGCAAGAATTTCAACTTCGATGAAAACTAGCTATGGGAAGAGCAAGAGGTTTCAAGAAAAGAAACAATTTCTTGATTGATTACTTTGTGTGCACTGCTAATGAAAAAAAGTATGAGCTAATTATATAGATAAATGGAAGAAAAATGACCCAAATTTAAAAAATACCATGCAAATGTCATATTTCACTTAGTACACCTATACACCATTGAATCAAATGTCATCATTTCTAACATTGTAAAATTTTATGATTATAGATACCACCATACACATCTTAAATATTCACAAGGATCACGGGGGATTCACCTTGTTGACCAATATCTTATCAAGTTCATTCATAAAAGGGATTTTTTAATTATGAAAAATATATTCAATATATTGTAGGTATTGGGAGCCTTGTTGAAGGTAACCCAACCTTAGAGAGAGATACAATATCACCTACATAACAACAATTGTGATGTGAACATGTTCTATAATCTTATTAATGAGGAAAGCATACCTATGTTCATAGCGATAATCATGTTAATTACAATATGAAACCATAACACGTGTAACATGATACATTTGAATTCAGGTCATAATACCTCTATGAAATAAATGTTACTTATGGTTGAAAAATTATTTCTCAATATGTGTAATACGATCCATACCCAAAAGTTGAAAAATATGATTGCAGAGAAATTTTTGAGCTTAGGGATGATGCACATGTTTAGGTGGCATTTATTAGTGGATTCTAGGAATATAATAATGTAATTTCTACCGGTGTCATTGATAGTCTCAATGCAATAACAAAACAAAGTAGTATTGGGAAAGTACATGTTTATGAAGCTACCATTGAAGAGAATTCTGAGAAGAACTCCAAATAAGCCAACAATCGATCTCATTCAGGCTATGCATGTTATATGACTCTTGGAATTCCTAGTGATTTTTTGTTCAACTCAAGTTTTCCTCTAATTTTGGAACGAAATAACCATAGACATTACACAATGATTTAAAAAAAAACCCCTATTTATGATATGGAGAATGGGTATGACCAAAAGGCGCCAAATTTGGGGCTAAGTAGTTTTTCAAGTTTTATTTTGGAGGAAGAGTAGTTTATGGTCCTTAGTTCTAGCACCCATACAAAGGATTCTACTGCAATTACTCAACTAGGTGAAAATGTGTTTGGCCACCATGAAGACTATGATGATAGCACTACATAAAATATTTGTGGTGATGAGAGTATCATTATTTTGGGGACTGATGTATATGATTTTTATGATGGAAATGGTGGATACCCCATTGAAAATAATGCTACAAATATGAATCCATTTAGAGAATCCAAGAAGGACAAGGAGAATTTTTTTGAAAATAGTGATAACTTTGATATTCTATTCCTAGAAGAAAAATTTGATATTGTGCAAGTCAATAGGTCAGGTTGTGTTGGGGAAGCAATCATGGAAGAGAATTTTCCTACCTTTGTTCCCATTACAAGAAATGCTATGATTGTTCTTAGCCATAAAATATAACTCACATTCACTAGATCTCATGAATGTGACAATTGAAATTTTGGTCATCATTGTGATAAAGATAGGGAATATATGAATGAAGCATTGCTATGTTTTGATGCTAGAAAAATGTGTTTTTTTGACTTTATAAGTAATGAAACCCTTTGTCTTCCATTGGAATAGGATAAGCATAAATATTAGTTTGTCAATTTTGAAGACCCTCTAGTGTATGATAATGAAGGGGAGGATGAACATGATGATGTTGTGGCTGCCTGTTGGATTTTGACCCTTTGTTGGTATTTTATGTCTCTACTTTATTACTTAGGATTATTTATGGGTTATTTTGATCCTACCTTACTATCATAGATTGAACCTGGTTTAGATTTGATAAGATCCCAACAAAATCCCTCTAAAACTATCGGCCCCTTTGGTAGACTAGAAGGCAACGCAACACACAGGGTGTACTATGCAGTCTCACCCGAGATAGCTCTATGGGTGGCTACAATACTCAAGTTTTTGCAACCTATGAATAAGTGGATATTTGTGGTTGTACTCTGTAATCCTTATTCATTGAGTTTAACGTCTAAATATAGAAGTCATTATGTTCATGCATGAGAAATACCAGATCTAACTAGTTAATTCATTCATCTAACATTGACCATTTACAACAATAAAGACACATACATTCATTCACATAACACAGGTGTTACCGTGGTTCACCCCCTCCCGGGCTATGTCCACAAAGATCTGGCTCTTAAGATATTTATTATGGTTCAATAATATGTCACACTGCATGTGTTTACAATATTATGTCTTACTCTCTTCTACAGGCTCCTCGACCCCTTTGAGGTAGACTAGATCATAACAGGCTCCTCATCCTGCGATCTAATCCTCATGATCGAGCTACTCACTACTTCCCTATCTCACCAGCTTATTTACTCTTACAATTCTTACAACTCTCTCTTCCTCGGTCGGCTTGCCTCTCGTCCGATCTCTCTCTGCTATCTCTCCCTCCCTTATTATAAGTACTACCTATTTATATTCTTGTCTCATCAACCATTACAATACATTACAAAAACCCTAACCCTAGTGTCATTAGGTCTTCCTTGCATGCATGCCTCACTTGCTTCCCTTACACATTCTTCTTTTCCTTCCAGTTGTCGTTTCCTCTGTTCAATCTTCTCTTCCCAAAAATAACCTTTTCTCCTAACTAGGATTGCATCCAAAAATCCCCCAACAATGATATGTGGCTCGTTTCGAGCCATCTAAACTTTGTGCACTTCCTCAACTGCTCTTGTGAGAGTCTGGAACTTTTTTGTGAGTTCTTATGCTTGTGTTTGAGCTTGCAAAGTCTTTTCTCTGAGTGCGTCCAATACTTGCGCTGTAATCTCCTCACTGACCATCTCTGCACATTCTGCCTAAGTTTGTGCCATGTTATTCTTTGCCTCTTATGCCCGTGTAATGACCTCCGCTGCTAGATCTTGAAGAGGTTCCATTTAATCTTGTCTCTCCTTCTTCTGTGTCTGCGTGGCTATGAGTTCTTCTTGCATCTTCTTCATATCTTGTACTCCTTTGAGGCGCTCAATGATCTGCATCATCTTTTGCCTCTGCTTGAGGGACTAGACAACTACGCTTATCTTTTCCTCTTCTTGGTCCCACTGCTGGACCTATTGATCCTCCTACAACTTTGTCCATAGATGTGCTTCTTTATCAAACAAGTTGATAGATGCACTGACTTGTTGTTCCATTTCCTCCATATTCCCTATTTCTTCCTTCTTCCTCCGCTCCTTTACCTCCAGAGGAGTGGAAGGGATGGGTTGTTCCCAGAGGTTCTCGATCTCCTACCTGTATTGATTGATTATTTGCACAATATGATCAATTTTTTTCATAGTCATGGCTCTGCTGTTTGCATTCTTTTTGGAATTCTGTCATAGGCTACAACCAATCCCTATTCAATACTATCGACATGATATTTCTCATCTTTGGTCTCGAGCTAGACCTACTCGAGAATCAACTCCAACACTTCTCTGCTGCTATTCTGCTATGTTTGTACGTGCACGTGACTGTACCTCCTACACGATACTGACTTGCAGTTTATATAGTGACTTGGTTGGTATCCACCCCAGTTCCGACTGTATTTGTGCTAGATATTTCAATGGTGTTTGGCCCACAATTTCATCCATGCATAGCATGCTGGGTGTAGCGTGAAAAGTCAAGATTATCTGTGCTATTGTCTGGATCATATCCTACTTTCTTGACCCATCCTTGGCTCCTATCTGTGATGTTGTAGGGACTGACTCTATCCCCTTTCCCACCCTCTGTGTTTCTCTGATCTGCTCTAGGAGCTACCTCATGTTGACCAAATCTTCCTAGATCTTGTCCCTTTGATGTTGGGCTTCATCAAAATCCTCCGTTGTTTGGTCCTGGACCATTTGGGCCATGAGGTCTGCATCGTCCTCAGTGATTGTATAATCCGGTGGCATTTTGTGTGCCTTAGTTTTCTTGTGCACCCCTCCAGTTTGTATGATTTTCCTCTTGTTCTGGACTTTCTCTTGTTGAGTAGCACTTTACGGGGTCCCCTGTGTTGTCTCAATATATTATTCCTATTTCTACGATGCCTGGGTGTTGTTATACTTCCCTGCCTGGGTACCTTTCTTTGATGCACCCCCTTTATTCTGTTGTGCTAGATTTTGTCCTGGATTTGGCTTCTTGGGTGCCATTTTGTCTCTTGTAGGTGTCTGTTCTTTCCCTGCATCAACATCCTTGTTCGTGGAAATCTCTTGATTTAGAACTGGAACTCTCCAATCATCTTTCCAATCCCTGATGGCCATTTCTAGCTCCTCTTCCTTGACATAATACCTCAGTTGTATCCATTCATTCTGGGGATCCTTTCATGCTTGGAACCATACTCCATGTCTGGTCGCTTTAAAGTTGGCTATGGCCTGATATTGCGTGACCACTTCTGGCGTAACCCGCCAAGTATTGGCAATGTTTTCCTATAGGTCGTTGTAATACCCTACAAACATGCCTACATTTACACTTTTTTTTTAGGGTCTGAAGTGCTCCCCAATTATAGGTATCTCGCTACGTGCAAACGAGTGGATCTCTTAGAAAAATATGTGTATTTAGGATCCCTCCATCCAACCAAGGCGATCAGGATGAGTAGCCAAGAATAGTGAAATTTTGTCCCTAGGTCGTTCGCGTCCTTGCAATATTCCACGAACTTGTTCTACAAGTACGGGGCCCAACTAAGTATATTTCCCTCCACACACCATGCTACAACTGCAATGACCCTGACATGAACTTCCTCCTTGCGACACTTCCTGAGAAACTTGCACACCATGAGTTTTGTGGGCAACCTAGTTTTTGCATCACTGATGCGCTTAGTTATGATTCTTCATGACCCTCTTTCTGTGCCATATGTATTCTTCATTTCCTCGGCCAATGCCTTCTCCTTCGTTTTGTCATCGAGGAACTGCACGGGTGTCTCCCCTTGATATGGAATCCCTGTAATATACACAATGAGCTCTACATTTATCGAAACATGCTTTTCCACCCATAGGTACCCTCTATGGGTAACTGCCATCAGCTGATTGAAGTATTTGTTTACATCATGACCCCTTCCAAAGTGTGGGATCTCCAATAGTCTTAGAATCCTGACATTGGCTAGTCCGACTGCCCACTATTTTGGTTGGTTAATTAGTTCACCGAAGTTTCCTATACTGACAGTATCTAGGTACACTTGCTTTGCAAACTCTAGAAACTTATCTATGTCGGTTGAAACGTGATCCGAGTACCTTATTTTTTCCATGTGTCCTAATAGGTTAGCTACGACACACACCCCTTCCAGAATGCACGGTAATACTATGGTTGTTGTAGCCTACCTACGTAGTGATATTGCTACCGGCTACTTGCCCTTTCACTATGGTGGGTGACTTAAGGTTCCAACATCTGTTGTTCTGTCCTATGTATATTCCTCTGGACGTCCAGTGACATATTCTACCATGCCCTCCTATGGCTGATCCAGTCCTGCTGTGTGTAACCTTTCTAGCACGACCATTTCTGTTTGGTTCCAGTCCGTCCCATTAACCCTCAGGGCTTCTTCAGGGTTTTCAGGGTGCGAAAGGTTTCCTGTGTCCTAGGTCTGTTGGTCTTGTCCTAATTCTAGCATATCGATATCCATGCCCACTATTTCTGTTTGGTGGGTTTCCTACACCACTGGTGTGGGGCTCTCTGGTCCCATATTGGGTGACGATATTTTATCTAAGTTGACGAATTCCGTAGGCTGAGGTGGTTGTTGTTCATTTCCCTGTGGTTGTTGAGGTTCTCTAAGGTTACTTCGAGGTCATCTATAGGCATGGCTCGATGCTCCTATCTTGGGTGGTGCCATGGTGGTTCAAATGGTCTCCTCCAAGCTTCATTCATTCTGTAACTCCCGTAACCTCTCTCTTTGATCCGTATACTCTGTCGCTCTGCGATTTTCTCAATTTCACAATAACCCTTCCGATACCTGTGTGCTTTCCTTATATAGGAATCGTGTGAAACTTATCAGAGACGTTACCTAGTTGAGTTTTAAATGAACTGGCACTTCCCACGTTCCTGCATTTGAATTCCATTGACATCGCTAGTTTCTTTGATTAATGAGTCATCCCATAAATAATTCTTGACATTTAATTTTTATGGACACCGTCAGTTGGCACGCATTTTTCGTACCTGCCATTTTTTCATTTTCCCCCTTTTTCTGACCGTTGGTCCTTTCTTCGTCGTGCTATCTATTCCAAGTGCACGTGAAAATTATCTTTTCAACACGCTACTCCTCTTTTAGCTGGTTTCCATGTTTTGATGTCGGACGCGGTAACCCGTCTGTTGCTGCATGCTCTTCTATTTTTTTTTTTAAGTGCTAGGAGGTCGACTGTCCCTATGCATCTTCAGTAGACTCCCATTGATCATCCCTCTGATTTTTGTTCCTCCCAATTCCTTCAATTGTATAGCTCCCCCATCTGTGACAATATTTACTTCATATGGTCCTAACCAATGCATTCTGATTTTTCCTGGGTGTTGAATAGATTTACTGTCGTACACCAAGACTAAGTCTCCCTCCTTGAAATTTTTCCTCTTGATATGTCTATCATGCCAAGCTTTGTCCCTTGATTTTTGTACTTCTTGGTGAAACCATGTTAGAATCCTATATTCTTCCATGATCATCAACTGAACTATCTTTTCTTAAACTACACCTCTCTCTGTCATGTTTGTAATTGTTGCTACGCGCAGACTAGGTACTAGAAATTCTAGTGGCACCAATGCTTCTTGTCCATACACCAGTATGAACGGTGTCTTCCATGCCAATTGTTTTCATGTAGTCCTATATTCCCAAAATACTACTGGTATCTTCAAGTCCCAATCATCCCTATTGACATTCCATATCTTTGTCAATGCATTTTCGAGGATCTTATTAAGGGCTTCCACTGTTCCATTTTCTTGAGGGTGATATGGTGTACTCTTTTGATGATAAACTTCAAACTCCTCAGTCATCACCTGAATAGTGATATTAATGAAGTGATTTCTTTGGTCACTCATAAAAATCCTTGGGCATCCAAATCTAGTGATCACTTGCTCAAACAAGAAGTGTACAACTTTCACTACATTGCAATTTTTTACTTGTGTTGCTTCTTCCCATCTTGTTGAGTACGCTGTCAGAGTAATAATGTACATGGATCCTAACATTTTTTCTGGTGGGTTAATTGGTGCCACAAAATCTATTGCCCACTTTTCGAATACCTACAAGGTTACTTGTGGTCTCAAGGGAATCTTGTCCCTTCTATTTGGTTGACCTACCCTATGCCATACATCACATCTATGGCATTATTCCTTTGAATCTCTATGAATAGTCGGCCACCATAGTCTTGTGCGCAATACCTTCCACATGGTATCTTTTCCTGCATAATTTTCTCCTTCTATTCCCTCATGGGCTTATGCTAAAATCCTAGGTCTTTCATGTTCTAGTACACATCTTCTTAAGATGTTATCTGCACCCCTGTTGTATAAGTGTCCTACGATCAATTGATAGTCCGCAACTTTGACTACCAGATTTTTCTTTTGCATGATGTTGAATTCTTGTGGCGTAGTCGTTGTACTCAAGTATTGAATGATGTCTGCGGAATATTCATCAACTACTTGGACTGAAAATAACTGTGCATCAAGAAAGTTGTCTTCTATATTCATAGATTCCTCTCCATTAGTGATCCTCAATAGGTGATCAGGTCTTGCATTCAACTTCCCTGGTTTGACTATCACTTCGAAGTCAAATTCCTAGAACAACAATAACCATCTACAAATTCTTCCCTGCAACACTGGCTTGTTGGTGAGGTATTTGAGAGATGAATGGTCTATAAATATCTTGAAATGTTTTCCCAATAAGTAATGCCTAAACTTCTAAAGCATGTATACCATATCTAAGCCTTCTCTCTATGTGGTATTGTAATTCTGCGCCAATTTTGACATTTTTCTGCTAGCGAATGCTATAGGATGGTCTAATTCTCCTGCTCTTGGATGCTCCAGAATAGATCCAAGTGCTATGGCTGATGCATCTTCATGCACATGGAATGTATTTTCCCAATCTGGGAATACTAGTATTGGTGCGGTTACCATATTCTCTTTCAGGGTGTCCAATCCACACTGACAATCCTCATTCCACTGAAGCTTGCTGTCTTTTCTTAACAATTTTTTCATTGGCACAATGATATGCACATACCCTTTTATAAATTTCCTGTAGTATCCTGTGTGTCCCAATGTTGCTCTTAACTAATGTACTGATTTTGGTGGTGGTATATTAATAATTACTGCAATCTTGGCAAGATCTACCAACAAGCCTTGCTTACATACTATATGGCCCAATAGTATCCCAAAGGGTGTTCTGAAGATGCACTTCTTGATGTTTAAAGATATCTAACACTGCCTGCATCTTTCTAACATTAGCCTCAACACCCCTACATGGTATTTCAATAGACTATAGACTATCCAATCATCCAAATATACCTCTAGATACTGGTGGATGATTTCTTTAAATGCAACTATGACTACTCTGGAAAATATTGTTGGTGCATCCTTTAGTCCAAACGTCATGAATGTGTACTGTTAGGATCCCCATTCTATGGAAAAAGTGGTCTTGTATCTATATTCTAGGGCTATCTTGATTTGATGGAATCTTGAGAATCCATCGGTGAATAAATAAGCTTCCTCTCCCCCTACGTTCTCTAATACCTCATCTGTGAAAGGAGTAGGGAATGGGTCACGTAGGCATGCATCATTCAACTTCCTCAGATTGAAACATATCCTTATCCCTCCCTATTGTTTCTCCTGAATTACCATAGGGCTTACCCATTCAGATTCCTCTATAGGTTCTATGATCCCATCCTCTAACATCCTATCAATTTCGGCTTTGAGTTTTTTATTATATATAGGGTTTATTTTGTATGGTCTCTGTCTGATTGGTCTTGCCTCATATATGAGAGGTATCTTCATTTCACCTAGCTCTCTTGCTATTCCTTTTATTTCTATGAACATTGTTGGGAACATGTTGTTGTACTCGTGCAATGACTATGTTATGCTTTCCATTGTTTGCTCATCCCGGTAATCTCCAATGCTGGCCATTTTGGGATTCTCAATTGTCCCAATGTTGACTTTCTTCACCTTGATTGACACAGAAAATAATTTTAATTCTAGGGGTGGACCTTTCACTTCTCTTTCACCTTCAACTTCTGTAATCTGAATGTTTCATGGGTCCTCTTCATCTGGTGGTTCTTCCTGCACATGGTAGCATGACAATAGTTCTTTTACTGTCTATTTGTTTTGCTGTTGTTCTTTTGTCATGAGTTCAACTTCTGGTTCTTTAATGAATATCACCCCTCTAATTTGTTAAGTTTTGATTCTATGTTTGGTTCTCATGCTCAAATGAGAAAGTGACTGTAAATGTTTTCTGTAATACTATACAGTTTGTAGTTCCTCTGCGCAATTCCTGGTCTATATACCAGTTTGCTGGAATCCCTTCTAACGTGTGAACAAAATGATGAGGCCATTCCTCCAGTGATTTCATCCTCCATAGTGCTCTGCACTTATCCAAATGTTCTGTTGGTGCCCCTTGTCTGTCATATTTCTACAGTTAGTTTCTTTCCTGTTCTGCGCCAAACCTAATGCGCAGTAACCACTTACATTGGTACCAGTCCTTCACTGTTTCTTTATACGCACCCCACCATCTGGAAGGTGTTGCCTTGAGTGATATATCTAGGGATAAGAGCCTATGATTTTCTAACACTTCATCCTCATACTGTGTTAAGAATGATTCTAAGTCATTCACCCCATGGAAGCTGGGAGGTTCCCTTATCTCCATGCCTACCCATCTTACTATGCAGTCTATTCTTGCACATCTTCTTGTGGATACTTCGTGTAACCTCTGCTACCAATTATCTACGCCCGTATATGAGTCTGATGCACATGAGGTGATGCTTCTCCAAATGAGTACCCCATGTGTAGTTGGGTTCACATAATCTTCTTCTCACGCGGTTGTTCTGTACAACTAGTTAATTTCCTCCAGGTCCAAGCAAGTAGGTTCTACAAACCTTTCCCCTTCTGATGGGTCCAATGGCATAATGAATCTATATTCTATTGACTTGAATGCCATCTTCCTCATATTTAAGTTGATTGTGGCCTGATTATAAAATGTTCAATCCAAGCCAAGTAATGCTAGATAAGGTGTTGTACCATCTATTATCTCTATTACTTTGAAATCGGATTTAGTATGAACTCCATCCAGATCTATTGTCACTCCTTTTAGTCTTCCAATTGGTAGAACTTTGGGTTTATTTTCTAGTTTTAGCTGAACAGGTGAATATCCTAATGTGGGTTCTCCCATACATTGCCATGTCTTCTTGGGTATCACATTTACTTCATACCCCAAATCCAGTATAATATCTCCCATGTTGAAATATCCAATGTTAGTGTTGAATCTGAATTCTCTATTTGTTCTCCTCCTTGTATGCAGATGATTAAATTTTTCCTATTATAGCTTTCCTTCTGCTTCTATGCTACATATTTCTAGCATATTTTGTAATACTTTAACAGAGGATGGATCATTTAGTAGTTTGACACATGATTGCAAAAAAAAATTAATCGTACTTACTTGTCCCAGGGACTGTGCTTCTTTGGTGTGATCCAACGATGGAGGCATCTCATATTCTGGTACTTCCTTATTTTTCTATGTAGTTGATGTCGATGTAATCTATGGCTTCATGAATTCTTGTCTAGCCTACTTGAATATATCCTTTTCATTCTGTGCATCAAACTTCTTCTTTGGTTTGACATTCTTCTGTCACCCATTGGTGTTGTGTTGGCTCTTGTCGTACTGTGTCATTTCATGTCTTTTCTCCTCCCCACACAACTATGTTGATGTTTCTTCCTTCATCATTTGCTTCTACTGAAATCCACTAAACATTCTGATTGTTTTGATTTCACTTTTCCTGGATCTTCCCCATTAGTGTAGGACATTCTTCCGTGTCATGATGTAATATCCCAAGGCTGAGCCCCGATTGTAATTATGAATGTAACATGTTTTATAGGTTGGTGAGCCAAGTAATTATAAGATGGTAGGATTATGTGTTTATTAGGCCAGAGAGCATATATGTTAAAGGCCAGGAGCCTTTTCTGTACATGTAAATATTCATATTATTAATATAACAACATCGCTATGTTTAGACCGACCACGGAGAAAGATTTATGGGGGACTAAGCTCCACTAGGCTAGGTAAGGGAAGGGGGATGAGAGGCTAGGAGAAAGGGGCTAATATTGAGGGCTTAACCCAAGGGAATATTATAATATATTTCCTTAAAATGATAAAGTTGGGAAATAAATCATGATAGCCTAAGTTCCTCTAGAAAAAGGGAACAAACTCCAAGTGGAGAGGGAGGATCTCCCAAGAGAGCCATGTGTCAACTTGGGTGCATGTAATTTTATGGGGGGAAATCCGTCGTTGTATTCTCTCCATGCTCCCCACTCACGYAGGTACTGAGACTGAGCATTCACACACACAACCATTTTTTTCCCTCCTTCATTGACCTCTGCAATCTATRAAGCCTACACACACTATTAAGAATGCACGAACCTCTGGAACCTGTTGGCATTAAGACATATCCTATGCATTTATGAAATGATCGACATTCCTRTACCTTAGATGAATTATGAAGGGGTTCACTGGAGCTACTGTTGGTTATCTATGAGTGGGAGTGAAGAAGTAGGTTTTCAGGCCTGTGGATAGAAGAAGTAGGTTGTCAAGYCTGTGATCAACTCTCTCCAGGTGAGAGAGTGTGTTGGGGAAATGAGTTCTCTTGGAGGGAGTCCAATAACAACTATAAAGATATGAGAATTCCTGATCCGACCTGTTGTTTAAGCCTTAGAAAGGGAGGTGAAGCAGCCGATGGACTATGGGACAGTGAAGGTGTATACTCCTAGGGTGGGACAGGCATGTGGCGAATGAGAGTCCATGAGCTATGGGTGTAAGTGGATCCTTGGAGAAAATCCTTCCTGTTGTACTGTGGAACTTCCTATTGTTCCTTCCTAGCCTAGGAATCCTTTTCCTGGTGGAGGTTAGTCCCAGCTCGGGGGTGACCCACTGCTGAGAGTGATGAGCAGTGTGGTCTAAGGCTGGGAGGTTCGTGGAAGGTGTGCATGAAGTTGGTGTACATCAATTAAGAGATAAGTATATTTTATGTGCTTAATGGTTAATTGATGTATTTAAGTGCATGTCTATATTTATTGTAATAATATCATGTGTTTC
>JASDQU010101917.1:79771-112260 GCA_032191745.1 Picea mariana
TGGAGGTTAGTCCCAGCTCGGGGGTGACCCACTGCTGAGAGTGATGAGCAGTGTGGTCTAAGGCTGGGAGGTTCGTGGAAGGTGTGCATGAAGTTGGTGTACAACAATTAAGAGATAAGTATATTTTATGTGCTTAATGGTTAATTGATGTATTTAAGTGCATGTCTATATTTATTGTAATAATATCATGTGTTTCGCCGCATGTATGTTTCCATATTATCTCTTTCATTTCTTGTTAAGTTTATATGTGAATAATTCCACAAAAATATCTTTGTTTGGAGTAGAATGGCTCGACCTGTTGGTGGATGGGGACATTACAAATTGTTATCGAAGTAGAAATATGTTTACTCCGTGACATTGCCCGACTTGTTGGTGGCTGGGGACGTTACAATTGGTATCAGAGAAGAAAGATGTTTACTCTGTGACGTTGCCCGACCTGTTGGTGGCTGGGGATGTTACAAATTGGTATCAGAGCCCATGGTTTCAACACTAAGCCTGGATGGGATGTGTAAGTGGTTTATGAAACAAAGGTTTCAGAGTGAATTGTTGTCAAAACGAACAAAATATGAGTTAAGAGTTCCCCCTGGGTGTCGAGAGAATACCTTGGCCGTGTTATGAATCTCATGAGGAAATATATTGGTTTATGGAATGAAAATAGAGAAATAATCCACAACAACCATTGTGTTGGGTAGCAAGGTTTAAATTTGGGGCATAATATATGCGCAGGGGAAATGCCAACTTTTTCCAACCGTTAGATATGGAAAATAGTGCATAAGAGTTAACCTCCAAGTCCTTCAGACTTTGCGAAGTTGATGAAGTCTATGTGTTATATATAAAAAGGGTTCGAAGCCTAAAGTTATGAAGTCTCAGAGTGGATCTACATTGTAAATCTAGAGAGAAATGCTAGACCATTGGTTTTGGCCGAAGACAGATCATAACCATTAAATCAAGACAAGAGAAGAAGGTAAGGCATAGTGGTGAAAAACAAATCTCAACCATCAGATCTGTGCACAGGTGTTTGTGATTCATAGATCTCACAACTGTTCAAAAATTCAACATTCGGGAGAAGCAAAGTGTGCTAAGGAGAAAACTTTTGAAGTCCCAAAGTCTAGAGTTAATCCAGACCGTTCATAAAAGGGGATACCTATTAGAAGATCATCTTGTTTGGGAGTTTGGCATTTGGGAGAATTGGAGTGTGCTAGTGTGGAATCTACCAAATCCCCAAATCCCAAAGTTCCAAATCTGAAGAACAGAAGTGGTGTGACATGATGACATCACCTATGGTGATGTGGACCTTTCCTAGACATTCCACATGCCACCACCTTAATTGTTGATAGTTGTATTATGTGGAATGTGAAAGGTAACAAAGTTTAGGAGTTTGGATTTGTGAGAGTTGGAGTGTGGAAGTGTAAAATATCCTGAAGCCCTAAAGCCCGAAGTCCCGAAGTGACTTGGCCTGCTGATGTCACCAAGGATGCCGTGGACACATGGGATATGTGCCACATGTCATTGGGGTAAGAAACTTTGGAAGATAGAAATTCCATTTAGAACGTGACACATGTCACCCACCATATTGGGCCACGTGTCTGCTTATAGTGTTTCTACACGTGGCACTCCTATCGAGCATGGGTAGTGGGGCCCCTGATGAATACATAAAGTAGTTAAAACCTTGGCAAATAATTTAACTAGAATGGGTCCACGATAAATTGACCCTAGTAGACGCGTGGTGCCAGATCGTGAAGTCCAGAGACTTCATACTCTAGAGGAAAGGTGTTACAGTTAGCATTGAGTAGAGAACTCCCAAAGGCTGGAATTAATATCAATTGTTTGTCACAGGGAAGCGTGGTGTCAGATCCCAAGGTCCAGGGACTTGATGCTCCAGAATAAATGGTTCATGATTGAGTGGGAGGAAGAAATACCCGAAGTCCCATAGCATCAAAGTGATGTGACATGATGATGTCACCAGGGGTGACGTGGAAGTATTTTAGAGACTCGCGGTTTGAGAGATTTTGGGTGTGCATATGTGAAATCTCTTGAAGTCTAGGAACCCTAAAGATCTGAAGTCCTGAAACCTAGAAGCTCCAAAGTCCAGCAGCGAGAAAGTCTCGAAGAAACATATGTGACATGGAATGATGATGTCACCTGGGTGACATGGATCTCCCCTGGGCATGCTAGGTGTCATATGACTTTGTACTTGGAAATAACTGCAATAGTCCATAGACTTGGCACTCCAGAAGGATTGAGAGTATGGATAGTCTAGAACTTTTGAAGCCCGAAGTTCCGTAGTAAATATTAGTCGTTGGATGCTGGGAATCCAAGGATCATTGATCCACCCCACTTCACAAGTTCTCCAATGTGACACTCCGAGAGATTTGTTGTGATATGCTTTGGAAACCACTGAAGCCCGGAGTCCTGAAGATCCTATCCACCATAGACCAAATAGGGAATGTGGACCATAGATCCACCGTGCTTCGCGAGTTCGCCAGTTCAATGTTCTGTGATGTTTGTGATGTGGGAAAAGGGAAATCCCCAAAGCTCTGGATACCGAATATTCAAGGATCTGGATAAGCACCCAACTATTAACACTTGGTCACAACCATGGTCACATGCAAATTAAGGGTTGAAGAAAAAGGGGCTAGCGCCCAAAAATGAATTGTAAAACATAACAGGGCTCAGAGATAGAGCTGTGGGGATTCTTGATCAACCAAATACCAACAGAAAATGGATTCTAATATTCTTTTGTTGATTCATATTGTTTAAGTTATTCTGGAAAATTATTAAAGACTGATAGCCTTACAAAATTCTGTTGACTGCACATTTTGCAGAGTTAGTGATTGTTAGAACCAAACAGGATTGTCACATAGTGAAGAGAAATGGAGGAGGCACATGACACTTACAGTCTGGAGGATGAAGTTAGAGGAATGGATTTCCATTTGGGAGTTGAAGGAACAAACTCGAATGGGCATGGAGAAGAAATAGATAAAGACGTGAGCATGATGAAAATCATTAAATTTTTTCAAAAAGATGTCCAAATTCACTAGGAAGATAACAAAAGGCTTAATAAATCCAAGAAAAAACAAGAAGAATTCAATATGAATTTAACGCGGAGCCTGGAAAGAATTGAAAAGAAGTTGGATAAGGAAAGTGGATCTAGCAAATCAGGGAGCCATAGGTCCCCTACTGAGGAAAGAACATAAATAAGTGGTAACAAATATCACCAACACTTTCAAAAGCATTCCAAAAGGAGGCCACACAACAGTTCAAGTCCATCTCCTACCAGAAAGAATATGATATATAAAGTGGATGAACTGAAGGGTGAAATAAATAATATCAAACCTCCTACTTTTGATGGAGAGCACCAGAAAGATGAAGAGGATAAGACATGGATACTTGGAATGAGGAAATATTTCCAATTGCATAACTATTCCTCTCATTTAGAAGGAAGAATTGCAATCTATCAAATGAAAGGAAAGGGATCCATGTGGTGGGATCATCTTGTGCAAGTGAAGCACATCAGAGAGAAGGTGTCACATGGAAGGAATTCAAGAAACATTTTGAAAAAAAGTACTTAACCAAGGGATACTATGACAAGAAGGTGAAAGATTTCTTTGAACTTAAATTGGGCAGCATGACTATAGATGAATATGAAAGGATATTTCTAGAGCTGTTGAAGTATGTCCCTTTCATTAAGGATGAGACAATCAAGATCCATAAATATCTGAGTGGGATGCCATCTTTTATCAGTGAAAAAATACAGCATGATGATCCTAAAACTATGGAAGAAACCATAAGGAAGGAAAAATGTTTGTATGATCAACATAGGGGAAAGACTATTTTCCAAAGAGCTTGGGAAGACAAGAGGAAGTTTAAGAAGGAGCAGAGGAAGAAGGGGATAAAGCCACCAATTTTCAGAAATATTCCTCAAGGACAATGAATTTTGAGGGAGCCCATGATGGCTGAAATAGGTGGGGAAAGGCCAAGGCATACACCTATGAAATGTTGGGGCTGTAATGGAGATCATAAGTATAGAGATTTCCCTCACATAAAGGACAAGGTGAGAGCTATTCACAATGTTCAGCAACCAGAAATAGTGGAGGACATGGGTGAAATAGTACCAAGGATCTATTCATCCCTGTACAACAAGCAAGCGGAGTTCAATCACACATGATTGAAGTCAAAGGTATGCTCAATAACCATGCATTTACTATTTTATATGATTTGGGGGCTAGTCATAGCTATATAGATCCTAAGGTAGTGGAAAGATTTCAATTACCAAGAAACAAACATGGGAAATCTTGGCTGGTGCAGTTGGCTACAGGAGCCAAGAGAAAGGTTGTTGAGTTGGTTAAATCATGTCTAGTGGGCATGAATGGACTGAGTACCAAGGCAGATTTGAACATCCTTCCTTTGGGATCATATGATTTCCTAATTGGTATGGATTGGTTGGACCAACACCATGCCATATTAGATTGTCATAACAAGGAATCCACTTGCTTGGATGAGAAATAAAATTAGAGAGCAGTTCGAGGAATTCCCAAAGAAGTTACTATCTGGGAAATCTAAACAATGCAGCTAAAGAAGTGTTACAGGAAGGGATGCCAAATATTTGCAGCCCATATGGATGAAGCACCTAAGGATAAGGTGCCAAAATTGGAGGATCATGCAGTATTGAAATATTTTGAAGATGTGTTCAAGGAGATACTAGGGCCACCTCCAAAGAGAGATATTCATTTCTCTATAAATTTGATGCCTGGGGTAGTTCCAGTATCAAAGACTCCTTACCAGATGAGCACACTATAATTGAAAGAACTACAAATGCAACTTGAATAACTTTTAAAGAAGGGGTACATATGCCCAAGTGTTTCACCTCGGGGTTTCCCAATGTTATTTGTGAAGATGAAAGGTGGGACCTTGAAATTGTGCATTTACTTCAAGCAGTTAAATAAAGTAACTATAAAGAACAAGTATCCTCTACCAAGGACCGATGATCTCTTCGATCAACTGAAGGATGAAAGGATATTTCAAAGATAGAACTCAGGTCGGGATACCATCAGGTAAAGATTAAATATGAATACATCAGCAAGACCACCTTTAGGACAAGGTATGGTCATTATGAGTTCACAATGGTTCCATTTGGGTTATCAATGCACGAGTTGTTTTCATGTGCTTAATGAATGGTGTTTTTCGAGAATATTTAGACAAGTTTGTCATTGTATTTTTGGATGACATCCTTGCATATTCCAAGATAGAGGAAGAGCATGAGAAACACTTGGGATGGTGTTACATGTGCTAAGAGAGCACCAACTATTTGATAAGTTGAGCAAGTGCTCATTTTTTCAAAATTGAATCCACTATTTGGGGCATATAATATCCGAAGAGGGAATAGAAGTAGACCCTGAAAATATTTTAGCTATTAAAGGGTGGGTAGCACCTAAGAATGTGACAAAATTTAGAGCCTTCATGGGTCTAGCTCGCTACTATAGGAGATTCATTGCATGATTCTTGAGGATTTCTCACCCAATCACTTCCTTGCAAAGAAAAGGGGTAAAGTTTTAATGGACATAAGAATGTGAAA
Organism: Picea mariana; assembly: GCA_032191745.1. NCBI lineage: Eukaryota > Viridiplantae > Streptophyta > Pinopsida > Pinales > Pinaceae > Picea > Picea mariana. Next base: position 85,347 of record JASDQU010101917.1, read on the forward strand.
AGATCTTCCAACAATTGAAACAACTGTTAACCAGTGCTCAATTATGAAGATTGCATATCTGGATGAAGAATTTGTGATTTGCATAGAAGAATGAAAAGAAGGACTGGGTGGAGTCCTCAGCTAGAATGGGTTTGTGATATGTTTTGAATCCAGGAAATTGAAAGAGCATGAAAGGCTCTACGCCACTCACGATTTGGAGTTGGAAGCCATAGTACATGCTTTAAATAAATGGACACACTACCTCATGGGAAAGAGGTTTGATCTGGGAACATACCATAATGGTCTGAAATATTTGTTTGATCAACCTACTTTAAATTCCAGGAATAACAGTTGGTTGGAATTCCTCTCTGTGAGTATGACTTTGATATCAAGAACATCAAAGGAAAGGAGAACAAAGTGGCTGATGCACTCAAAAGGAGAGTGCATGAACTACATGCTACAACCATTAGCATGTATCAAACCAATCTTAAATAAAAATTTTGGAGGCTGTGATGCAAGAGCATCTCCCACATCAAGCAAACAAGCGCGGAGACAATCAGACAGTTGGATGAGCACCAGCACAAATTTTGAAAATCACCTTGGAAGTTGTTGCGTGATCTTAAATGAGTCATTAAGATGAAGTGCACTTGTATGATGTAAACGGACCTCGAGCCTTTAGCTCTCGTCCTTAGTTGGTAGAAGGAATTTAAAGTAGTTAATGCAGGTAGATAGAATTTAATTCTAGATTAGACTGTTTGAGAGCACAAGAGGGAAATGGGATATAGACAACCTAATTGTGTATTGTAACATTATTGAGAATTGAAGCAGGAGAAGAGTAAGAGCATGCAGAGAGCTGTGTGAGAACACCCATGTACAGATATTTGAATTAATAGAAAGAGTTTGATTTAGATTCATGGTTTTGTGTTTGTTCTCTGTGTACTGATGTTGAATGATATGCTCATGAATGTTTGCTTCCTGTTATACATTTTCTTTATATGCTGTGTGTATGATTTCATGCTTTGAGTTTGAAGTCTTAAAGGGTGAAGGAATGAGTTTCAATTGTTTCTCTATTTGAACAAGAGTTCCTGCAAGGAGTTCAGTCGAAGTGTCCACAAGGAGTGCGTTGACAGAGGGTTTAGACAGGGAAAATTTTTGTTCTCATTCATCCATAAGGTGCAGACAGGCACAGGAGCCGTGCAAGGAGTGCGCAGGTTGAGTGAAGTTCAGGGTTGCAAACCTAATCAAGAGTTGAAGGACTGTTGCTGCAGGTGTGCGTAGAGTCAAAAGGATTCAAGCACTTGAAGTGTTTGAAGGTTGCCGCAAGGAGTGCGCGCAAGAGTCTTTTACAAGGCTCATAGTTACAAGAAAGCTCAGGAAGGATAGGCCTTCAAATTTGTTGAAGGACAGTGTGGGGAAGCTATGACTTAAAGTTCATAAGAGATGTCGCAAGTTTGCATGCAGGTGGACGAGTTCCGCGGAGGAACACTTAGTCATTTCGCAGATTTCATTAGGAGGAACGAACGATCGAAGTTCTCCGAGGATAATTCGCGAAATCCCGTGAGCCGTCAGATCTCACGGAGGAGAAGGGGAGATACTGCAGGTATTTCTGAGAGGTTCAAAGCTCAGGAGGGGCAGGACCGTAGAATTGAGTCACAAAGACCATCAGATCTGCTTGTGGTTTCACATATCGGGGTTTCGTGGGTTGAAACTCTGAAACATTTCAATGGGAATCATGAAATCATGAAACGCGATATCCCGACGGGTGCAAGAACAGTGTGGGGCCATAGGAGTCAGTGAGGTGGACAGATGGTACACTGTATCGGGGTTTCATGGCGAGAGGTCCCGAAACATATGCATTAGGATTCGTGATATTGCGAACTCTGAAATGCCGATGGAGTGAAGCCGTTGAATAGTTAAACTTGCACGTGTGTCAGAGTTTTGGCATATCGGGCATCGAGAGTCAGGGATACGAGTGGTTAGACATCGCGAGTGCCGAATTTGCGATAGTGAAAACCCCGATAGGAAAAGGTCAGTGTTGATTGGTTGTCAGGTTTCTGGGATCTGAGAGTACAACGTTGGACCACTGACCTCATGAAGCCGCGAAGTCCGATCCCTTGAGTGTGAAGAGGGGATCCCATGAGGATTTTCTGTGGGTGCATATTTCCCGACAGGGAGATAGAAGGACCGGTTAGAGTTCTTCCGGTCGTGTGAAGATAAATATCCTACGTCGATGTGGCTTTCCGGCCTATGGGTTGTAGAATAGAGGGCATCGACATCAGTTTGGTATTAGAGCACAGAAAGGTTCTTTGCTTTCTGTAGCAGAGAAGAAGAGAGTTCACCATGCTTCCCAGGAGAAGGGACATGCAGACACCCGATCCACCAGAGGATAGGGAAATTCCGAGAAGAAGAGGTAGGCAGATGACAGATCAGGTTGTGGAGAGACAAATGCGTGATCTGTGAGCTAGAATCGAAGACATGGAGACAACGCAAAGGCATACAGCTAGTGCTGGGGATCTCAGTGATTCCAAAAGTGAGGTTGAGGTTGAACGTGAAGAGGAAGTTGCAGCTGAAGATGCATCAAATGAGCGTTTGATTAGAGCTATTGCCAGTATGGGTGCAAGAGCAAAGATGGACATTCCAATTTATGAGGGAAACTTGGATGTAGAGGAGCTTCTAGACTGGATTAGAGCTCTAGACACATACTTCGACTATGAAGATATTGAGGAGGACAAGAAAGTCAAGCATGCTATCACAAGATTGAAAGGACATGCAACATTGTGGTGGGATGAACTACAAGCTGACAGACGCTGCAAGGGCAAGCAGAAGATCAAGAGATGGGATAGAATGATCGCGAAGATGAAGGCGAAATTCATCCCCAGGGATTATCAAATTACTCTATTCAGGAGAATGCATAACCTGAGACAGAAGCTGATGACAGTGAAAGAATACACTGAGGAATTCTAAAAACTGAACATTAGGGCAGGTCATCGGGAGAGCGATGATGAGAATGTTGCCAGATATATGAATGGCCTGAGATATGATATCCAGGATGAGATGAGCATGGTAACCATCTGGATGGTGGAAGATGCTTATCAAATGGTTATGAAAGCTGAAGAGAAGATGAGCTGAAAGCAAAGTCAGAGGGGCCGAGGCGAAAGTCAACCCAGAGGAAAATCAGTTGCCCAGGACAAATATCAGAAGCCTAGGGAAGACTGGAAGAAACCTCAGACTCGAACAGAGAGAGGTGGAACCTCATAGCGAGGGCATCCATATGCTGAGCAGAGAGGACAACATAATGAGTAGAGAGGAGATTATGCTGATAACAACACTTTTCCTCGTACTAGAGGTAGAGGAAGAGGAAGAGGTGGAGTAATCACATGCTTCATATGTGGAAAGAATGGGCACAAGTCTTATGAGTGTCCAGATAAAAAGAAGGACATTGGAGAAGCTCACATCGCCGAAGCACAGAGGCGGGATGTTGAGGCATAAGACACTAAAGGTGGAAGATCGTTGATGATGCGAAAAGTCCTTTTGACACCTAAGAAGGAGGTGGAGAGTTCAGTCCAAAGGACCATACTTTTTAGGACTGCTTGCAAGACCAAGGACAGGGTATGCAAGTTCATTGTAGACAGTGGTAGCATATATAATATTGTTTCAACCGAGATGGTAGAGAAGCTGGAGCTTGAGACGATTGATCATCCAAGCCCGTACAGAGTTTCGTGGCTACAAAAAGGACATCAGGTAACTGTCACTAAACAATGTTTAGTTGAATTCAATATCGGAGGATATAATGATAAGATATTATGTGATGTCATTCCTATGGATGTTTGTCATCTATTGTTGGGTAGACCATGGCAATATGACAGGAATGTAATTCATGATGGGAGAATGAACACATACACCCTAGAGAAGAATGGGAGGACACACATGTTGCTTCCAATTAAGGATAAGGAGGTGAAGCCGGAAGTAAGAAGCACTGTACTTCTCATGAGTGGGAAGGAGCTTCTTATAGAGGTTAAGAAGAAGGAGGATCCACAATTCATTGTGGTCAGGAAGCCGAAGATTGTTCTGACTAGCACAAGAGTGGATGATTTACCAGAAGAGATTCAGGGACTGCTGGAAGAGTTCGCTGACATCATAGTGGATGAATTACCTCGTTCGTTGCCACCGATCAGGAGTGTGAGCCATCATATTGACCTCATACCAGGAGCCAGTTTTCCAAACAAAGCCGCTTACAGATTGATGCCACAAGAAAATGAAGAGGTCAAAAGGCAAGTCCAGGAGTTATTGGACAAAGGTTTGGTCAGGGAAAGCTTGAGTCCATGTGCTGTTCCAACAGTACTCAGTCCAAATAAAGACAGAGGCTGGAGGATGTGTACTGATTCAAGGGTGACCAACAAGATAACCATCAGGTACAAATTTCCATTACCGAGGATGGATGATCTGATGGATTTCTTAAGCGGAGCAAAGTATTTTTCAAAGATTGATTTGAAAAGTGGTTATCATCAAATTCGCATGAGAGAAGGTGATGAATGGAAGACAACATTCAAAACAAACGAAGGGTTGTATGAATGGATTGTTATGCCATTTGGCTTAACAAATGCACCGAGTACCTTCATGAGGTTGATGAAGGAAGTCCTGAGGGAGTTCATCGGAAAATTTATCATTGTGTATTTGGATGACATACTGGTTTACAGTAAAACAGTGGTAGAGCATCTGAAGCATTTGGCTACAATGATGCAGAAGTTACAGCAGGAGAAGCTATTGATAAATATGAAGAAATCCTCATTCATGAAGACAGAACTCATTTATTTGGGATTTGTTATTTCGGAAAATGAGTTGAGGATGGATCCAGATAAGGTGGAGGTAATCAAGAATTGGCCATCACCGAGGAATATTTTTGAGGTGAGAATTTTTCACGGATTGGCTAGTTTCTACCGAAAATTCATCAGAAATTTTAGTGGAATTAGTGCTGTAATGATGGATACAGTGAAGAAAAGACATAAGTCTTTTCACTGGACTGAGGAGGCTAAGAAAAAATTCAATTTGTTGAAGAGGAAGATTACGGAACAACCAGTTTTGGTGTTGCCGGATTTCCAGAAGACATTTCAAGTGAAATGCGATGCAAGTGGATTTGCAATCGGGACAGCCTTGAGTTAGGAAGACAGGCCAATAGCATACCTCAGCGAGAAGCTAAATGAATCAAAATTAAAGTACTCCACTTTTGATAAGGAGTTTTATGCTATCATCCAGGCATTGAAGAAATGGAGGCATTACTTGATTCCGAAATAATTTGTCTTGTACAGTGACAATCATGCACTGCAGTTTGTGACTCAACAGGAAAAGTTGAATCAGAAACATGTCAAATGGGTTGAGTATATGCAGAATTTCACTTCTGTGATTAAACATATTTCTGGTACTGCTAACAAAGTGGTTGATGCTTTGAGCAGGAAGTGTTTGCTGTTGCAGGAGTTCAAAGTCAAAACATTGGGTTTTGATGATCTCAGGGACATGTACACTGATGACCCAGATTTTAAGGAGGCGTATGAAGCAGCTGAGAATCCAATTCTCAGAGACAGAAGCCCATGGATAGAATACATGATCCAGGGAGGATTGCTGTTTAGAGGTAATGAACTGTGTATTCCAAAATGCTCCATGAGGGAGAATCTGCTGAAGGAGAAACACAGTGGAGGATTGGCAGGGCACTTTGGTCATGAAAAAATGTTCGCAAAGTTGAATCAGTCATATTTTTGGCCAGGAATGCGAGCGGATGTCAAGAGATTTGTAGACATGTGCAAAATTTGCCAGCATTTGAAGGGAAGGAAGCAGAATGCAGGATTCTATCAACCATTGCCCATACTAGAGAGGACGTGGGATGTTATTAGCATGGATTTTGTATTGGGGTTGCCTAGAACACAAAGAGGTGTTGACTCAATCTTTGTGGTGGTGGATAGATTTTCAAAAATGGCACACTTCATTCCATGTCAGAAGACCAGTGATGCAACACACATTGCAAACCTGTTTTTCAAAGAGGTCATTTGACTTCATGGTTTGTCGAGGAGCATAGTTTCGGATCGAGATACTAAGTTCATAGGGAATTTTTGGAGGACCTTTTGGAAGAATCTGGGAACTAACTTGGCATTTAGTTCGAATTATCATCCTCAGATGGATGGATAGACAAAAGTGGTGAACAGAAGTCTGAGAGACTTGCTGAGAAGCTTGGTGATATAACACCATAGCCAGTGGGACAACATATTACCACAGGCAGAGTTTGCGTATAATGACTCAGTTAACCAGAGCATAGGGCAGAGTCCATTTCAGGTTGTTTATGGCATGCAACCGAGGGGAATTTATGAACTGAGGGATTCAGAACAGACTGCGACTAGGAGCGCTAGTGCAGAAGAATTTGCAGAGGTGATGAAGGAACTTCACAGTCAGGTGAAGGAGCGATTGCAGAATTCAAGTCAGGAGTATAAGCGTAGAGCAGATCAGCATAGGAGACAACTTCAGTTTGAAGTTGGTGACTTGGTTCTGGCACATTTGAGGAGAGAAACGTTCCCGAGAGGAACATATAATAAGTTGAAGATGAAGAAAATTGGACCATGCAGGGTCTTGAGGAAATTTGGGACGAATGCTTATGAGATTGAATTACTCAATGGGATCGGAATTTCTCCGATATTCAATATCTCATATTTGTACCCATACAGGGCTGAGGAAATAGGAGCTCGAAATGAGACGCCAATGATCCAGTGGAAAAAGCATATTCCAGTGGCAGATAAGCCACAGATGGAGTGCATACTGGATAAAAGAGTGAGTAAGAGGACCAGGCGAAAGAAATACCTTGAGTTTCTGGTCAAATGGAAAAATCATCCAGTTGAAGATGCCAGCTGGGAGACCGAAGTAGAGATACAGAAGCATGGACAGATCGTGTAGGAGCTCATGGACAGGATCCCATGAAAGTTTTCAAGCGAGGGAGTATGATGTAGGAGCATCTCCCACATCAAGCTAGCCAACGCGGAGACAATCAGACAGCTGGACGAGCGCCAACACAAATTTTGAAAATCACCTTGGAAGTTGTTGCACGATCTTTAATTTGCACACATAATCTGTGTTCTATGACAAGTGAAATACTTCTGGTTGTTCATTGTAGACTTCTTCTTCAAGTTCCCCATTCAGAAAAGATGATTTTACATCCATTTGATACACTTTAATATTTTTGGAGCATGCATAATCTAAAAGTAATCAGATTGTTGCTTCCATTCTGGCAACTGGGGAAAATGTCTATTCAAAGTCGATTCCTTCAACCTGTGCATATCCTTTACATACCAATCTATATTTTTTCCTTGTAACATGTCCATATTCATTCAATTTATTCCTGTATACCCACTTTGTGCCGATCACATTCTTATCCTTTGGTCTTAGAACCAATTCCCAAGTGTCATTTTTATCTATTTGATCTAATTCTTCATCCATGGCCTTGTTCCAAAATTCATCCTTGATGGCCTCTGCAAAATAGGTTAGTTCAATCGTAGATGTGAGTGCTAGGTGCATTTGTTCTAGTGAACAAATTCTTCTTCTAGTCTCAACTCTTGTGTCTTTGTTTTCAATAATTTGATCTAAAGGATGGTTCTTTTGTACTCATCTGCTAGGTGTTTTTGGAGTTACTTTCTCAACTTGCTCTTCTGTTTCTATCGGATCCTCTTCATCTTGCCCTTCTTTTTCATATTTTGTTTCTTCTTCGTAAAGTTGTTCCATTGATTCATTTTCTTCTTCCTTTAATTCTTGTCTACCTGTTTCATCAATTGTTACGTTGATGCTTTCCACCACTTTGTTCAATCTCAGGTTGTAACACTTGTATGCTTTTCTTGTACTTGAGTAATCAACAAGTACTCCTTTGTCCATATGAGAGTCAAACTTTCCCATTCTGCCATCTTCTCTTTTGATGTAGTATTTTCTTCCAAAAACTCTGAAGTGATTTACATTTGCTGGTCTTCCTTTCCATAACTCGTAAGGAGTTTTGTCAGTGTTGTTTCTGAGCATTACTCTGTTTTGAATGTGAACTAATGTATGCATTTCCCATGTCCAAAAAATATCTGTCAATTTGGAATCCATTAACATTGTTTGAGCCATTTCCTGTATTGTCCTGTTATTTCTTTCAACAACTCCATTTTGTTGAGGTGTCCTAGCAACAAAGAATTGCCTTTTTATTCCATGATTGTTGTAGTAGTCCATAAATTCCTTTGAAGTAAACTCTCCTCCATTATCAAATCTCAAACATTTGATTTTTGAATCCATTTTATTTTCAACAATTTCCTTGTAGATCTCGAAGTTTTCAAAAGCTTTTGACTTATTCTTGAGAAAGAAAACTGCGGTCATTCTTATATAATCATCAACTAATAACATAAAGTATTTCTCATATTTTAAGCCCTTTGTTGTAGTTGGTCCAACTAGATCAGTATGCACAATTTCCAATGGTCTTGTCATTGAATATTCCTTTGATTTGAACCTGGTCTCTGTTTTCTTTCCTTGTTGACAATGCTTTCATTAAGTGTTGGTTGGTTTCGTGATCTGGGACATTTCTCTGACTGCTTCTCTTTTTCTGACTTTGACAAGGCTATAAAAATGTATGTGACCCATTCTTCTGTGCCATATCCAACTTTCATCTTCCTTTCCTAGACAACACTTTTGATTTCCAATTTCACTTAACACATATATGTTGCTTGAAATTCTCGCAGCTGTAGCAATCAATTTTCCTGAACCTTCTTTTCTCATCTTGCACTTTTGTGAATCAAAAGTAACTTTATGACCTTGGTCACACATTTGACTCACACTTAGAAGATTATGTTTCATATATTCTACTAGTAGAACATTTTTTGCCTTTGTATTCTTGTTCCCAATTCTGACTGTGCCTTTTCTAATGATTTTGGTTGAATCATCATTTCCGAAGGAGACTGATCCATCTCTTTCCTTTCGTAATGTAAGAAACATGTATCTATCACCTGTCATGTGTTTTGAACACCCATTGTCAACATACCAACCACGTTTCTTCTGCTTAGCTTGTAGAGTGAGTGTGCATTCTTCATTGCTATATTGATCCTGCTTTCTTATCCATGTCCTTTTCTGAGGTTCCTGTCTGTGACTATTGTTATTCTGTTGCGGTTCTCTAGGAGGGACTTTCATTCTACAATATTTGGCCATGTGTCCAAAATTGTTACATTTGTAACATTTCACTTCAGTGCTCAAAGATTCAAACCTGTTGTAACTTCTTCTCTGTGTTTCACTATGAATTCTTGGATAACCCCTTTGTGTATGAATTTCAAAGTTGTTTTTGTTCCTGTTGTTAGCTCTGCAATTCACAACTTTATGTCCAAAATCATTACATGCATAACATAAACAAAAAAAATAGTTTGATACCTGGGAGTTGAAGATCTTCTGAAAGGAGGTACTCTTATGAATTCTTCTTATTCCTGAGGCCTATCTATCAGCTGTTGATTATGAAATCTGAATCTTCTCAGTGGAGGAGTGTCCCCGTAATCTTCCTTGTATATCTTCCTATCCCGCTTGATTATTTTTGCAAATATTTTTGGATATGTTTCTTGCTCTATTGTTTTGGAGCTTGATCCTTTTTCTGTCTGATTGTATCCAAGTCCGGATTTGTCATGATGAGATTTTTTACTGTTGATAATGTCATCCAAAACTTTTGAGTTGTTTTGCATATTTTTCTTTTGAAGATCCTTTCTTAATGTGACAATCTCCACTTCCAAATTTCTAATGATCTTGTCTTTTTCTTCTAGAAGTTCTTTGAGTGGTTCTTCAATTCTTTTATCTTCTTCTATTTGAACCTTGAAATTTGTGATCATTTGTTCTAGTTCTTGAGTGTCTTCTTTCTTGTCTAGTTCTGCTTGTAGTTTCTTATTTTTATTATTCTCTCTTCTGATAACTTCTATGGCACACATTAATTCCTCTCGGTAGTCAACTTCTACCTCTTCAATTTCTTCTTCGACTTCTTCATATTCTTCTTCGGCTTCTTCATATTCTTCTTTAGAGTCTTGTTTATCAGAGTCTTCTACTTCCATGAATGGAACTCTTTCTATATCAATGTCACTGATTTCATCTTCATCTGATGATGAGATGTATTCTTTGGTGCATAAGAATTTCATGAAAATTTTATTTATGGTTCTTTTGNTTCTTCGGCTTCTTCATATTCTTCTTTAGAGTCTTGTTTATCAGAGTCTTCTACTTCCATGAATGGAACTCTTTCTATATCAATGTCACTGACTTCATCTTCATCTGATGATGAGATGTATTCTTTGGTGCATAAGAATTTCATGAAAATTTTATTTATGGTTCTTTTGCCTTTATATGTTTGTTTTCCTTTTGAGTAACCTTCATCATTTCTCTTTTTCTTATAAGGAAATTTGTTAGAAAAATGACCAATACCATCACAATTAAAACAAATTAAAGGAATCTTACCTCTATACCTACCGTCAGTTCCCTTGTTCAGTCTTTTGACAAAGCTTGCCACTTCTTCATCATATTCCGAGACATCACTGCGGCTTCTATGTTCTTCTTTTTTCCTTCCCTTTTGCTTTGAATTTTTGGATGCTTTGAAGGCTTCTTCTTTTATATCTATATTTTCCTGTTCAGTTCTCATTTAATATGATATAAAGATTCCATGTAATTCATCCATGCTTATTGAGTTTAGATTTGATCTTTATTTTAGTGCTGATATCTTAAGGTCAAATCTCATAGGAAGAGATCTTAGTACTTTTTGAACAATTACAGATTCTTTGATTTCTTCTCCCAATCCTATGATTTCATTTACTATTTCATCAACTCGTAAAAAGATGCTGCAATATTCTCATCTTCCTTCATCTTAAGTTGTTCGAACTGATCTCTATAAGTTTGAAGCTTTGATGCTTTGACTTTTGAATCTCCTTCATAAATATTTTAAAGATTGTCCCAAATATCTTTAGCGGATTTACAATGTGCAACTTTGGTGAATACTATTCCACTAAGACCATTCAGAAGTGCATTTTTTTCTTTCAAATTATTCTGACCGAGTTTCACTACTTTGTCATTTGTTGGTGGAACTGTTGGTGCTATGTATCCATCTACAATTTATTTCCAAATTTCAAATCCCTGTGCCTGTATATATGTTTTCATCCTTATTCTCCAAAATGCATACTTCTGTCCATTGAACTATGGTATTCCATTTTTGTACAAGTTTTTTCTCTCCATGATCTACCTTTCAGTGGTTAAACTGATTTCCGAAGGAACCTGCTTTGATTCCAATTGTTGGATTACTTAGAGGGGGAGTGAATCAGTAATAGAGAAATTTAATCCTTTTTAACCATATAATCCAAGTGTTATATCAATGTAGAACTATCATCCAATAACTATAGAGTAAATAAAAAATGAACAAATGAACAATCATACACATACATAGTACACCAGTGTTTTACATGGAAACCCAAAGTGGGAGAAAACCACAAAATGCTTTTTCTTATATGTCTTGAAGAATTACATTCATTGGAAGCACCAACTTCCTTTATTTTCCAACTACAACTGGAAGGAGGATCCAACCCCCTTGTTTCTCAGACTACAACTTGAGGGAAGCTGGGAGGTTCGTGGTCTAAGGCGGGGAGGTTTGTGGAAGGTCTGGACACAGTTGGTGTACTTCAATTAAGAGAGAAGTATATTTTCTGTGATTAATGGTTAATTGATGTATTTAAGTGCATGTATGTATTTATTATAATAATATCATGTGTTTCGCTGCATGTATTTTTCCATATTATCTCTTTCATTTCCTGTTAAGTTTATATGTGAATAATTCCACAAAAATAACCCTATTCGGAGTAGCATGGACTGACCTGTTGGTGACTGGGGACGTTAAAAATTGGTATCAGAAAAAAATGATGTTTACTTTGTGATGTTGCTTGACCTGTTGGTGGTTGGGGACATTACAAATTGGTATCAAAGAAGAAATATATTTACTCTGTGACGTTTCCTGGCCTGTTGGTGGCTGGGGACATTACACATGATCTGATGTGCAACAATACATAAATGTCGCAGGTGGAAGTGGAAATTTTCTTTCATAGTGTCCTGGTTGTTGATAGTTGTGGCATACCACTAGTTCTCTTCCTCTTCCAAAGACTCCTATTTCTCTTCCTCCACCTCTGTATCCAACTTGATCTCCTAATGGTACATTATACTGAGGCACCTGGCTATACTATGTGGGATTATAGTATGGCTGTGTGGTATTGCACTGCAGCTGTGTAGTGTTATATTGTTGTTGCACAATGTTATACGGGGTTGGTACTTGGTTAAACCGTGGTGCAACTTTCCAGGTCATCATTTCTTCTTGCACCATGTAAGCATCTGATGTTCTTTCCTTCACAAGGTCCATGGTTCTGCAATCTTTTTCATCATGGCCTACTGGCTTGCAAAAGTTGCAATATGAATTCTTAGGTACTATATAGTACTTCTACATTATTTGGTAGTGGTATGGATCATTCACTTGTTTCTTACATATATCACACCATAGTCCTTCTATTGGAAATGGGTTTGGCATTCCTGTTGCCATGTACTGTGTGAATGTTGGAGATTTGTTCTTATGGTATCCTTCTTTCCTACATGTGGTACACCAAACAAATTCTATTTTTTCCTTTGTTCTGGTTTAGCTGGAATGCTAAGTTCTTCATATCCTCCTTCAACGCCTCTATGGATGGATCTGTCTTCTGATATTGGTTCTCTTCCAGTTGTAGGGATTCCTGAAGAGCCTCTGCCTGTGTATGAGTATTCTGTTGTCACAAAGGGTATTTCAAGTGTGGTAGTAGTGAATAAACAAATAGATGCCTATGTTGCATATATGTCATGACATACTTTACCTTTCCCTTCAATCGTTTGAATCTCTGGTCAATATCCCATACAGATTATACTGGTTTTTGTCTAATCTCTATCATCTCATTTATGTATTGATTCTCTAAACTAGGCTTTTGGAATACATTTATCAACAAAATTTTGATATCTCCAATTGTTATGGTTGTCCCTGGTAGACTGTTTGCATCTAAACTCATGTATTGATCCAATGCGCTATCTCTTAGCGTGATAGATAATTGTGCAAGTTTAGTGTCCTCATCTGTGATCTGTTTTACTTCCTAGATCTTTTCACAAATGAACAAATGCTTCTTAGGGTCCTCCGATGCCTCTCCTTTGAATTATGGTAATCTGATGGTGGGATCATGTCCTGCCATCCTGAATGTTGAACTACTACCTCCGTGCGATGTATATACTTGGATAATGCTCCTTGGACTGGCTCCACCGGTTGTTTTCCCTTGTGTAGATGTACTTCCTGCTATTGTCTAAATGGTGGTATTATTCTTGGTGTATTAGTCACACATGGGTTTATAGGTTCCACACTGACACTGGTATGGATAGGAGTGTTGTCTTCTATTCCCTCTCTTGGACCTCTTGTCTTCCTCTCATATGTCATGCACAAGATTTCCTCAATATTCTCCATAGCCCAAAGATCTTATATGTCTTCTTCATCACTTGCCAAGCCCTCCCTGACGGCTATGACTCTCTTATTGGTGTTCACTTTATATTCGTAGGGTACTCCACTGCACATCTTTCTAGCTGATGCCATGATGATCCAGATTATTTTCGGCACGAAATGAGAGCGGAGATATAACACAAAAATATTTAGAGATATTGCAAGAGAGACAACAATATAACAGAGATATAGTGGAAATAACAAGTGTCATAGATATACAGTAATACACGATTTCTATTAATGAAATAAATGTACAGAGATTGTAAAATACAAAGTGAAAGACTCGCTAGAATGGTGGTAGCTTATCTCTGAGAAGATATGTGATGGCTACTCGCATTCGCAAGAATATGATTATTACAATGAGGCTCTGCGGGCCTTTTTTAGCTTAAGGAAAATCCAAAACCCTAACCCCAGAATATGAAAATCCAAAAGGTTTGCGGGCCCTGATGGGGGTAGTTGATATGTCAACTTTGTAGGGGCGTAACTTTTGCATACGATCTCCGTTTGGGGTGCTCGATAGCTTGTTGGAAAGATATATCCGAGGAATACAACTATTGGGTGAGAAACATTGATCTACAATCCATGTTTATCCCTGTTTTCTCAAAAAACATCATTTAGGGCCTCAAAATGGCCCCGGAAGTTAAACATTGCTAAAAATAGTAAATTACCAAAATTGCCAGAAAACGATTTTGAGCCATTTGGAGAAGGTGGGTGGCCACTGATATGCACCTGGATCAATCCTCCCTCCTTAGGAAGCAATTGTCTCTATTGCGTTGAGTTCCCGGGGGAGAGGGGAAAGCCATTGCTGAAACTAAATCTTGGTGAGCTGCTTGCCTTGCTAGAGAAGTTGCGTTGCTTAGCTTGTTGACGGCTGTCACGAACTTGTGGCTGGAAGGGTTGGAACTTTTTAACCAGTCTGGCTACATGAGATGAATGTGTGCAGAAGGAATCTTTGCGCTTTGCTGCAACCTTGTCGACCTGCTTATGTTGGATAGAAGGTGCTTGGGGCGAGGTTGTAGCGGTTGCAGTGTCCTTTTGTTCCCCTTTTGAACAGATTGTAAAGAAGATGAATTTTGTAGTATGAGATACTACCTTGCAACACTGTTTAGATGGGGCAGTAGTTGTAACTACCTTTGGTATCCTGTAGAGATGACCCCCCAAAGTAACAATGACACTACGGGGTCAAGACTCATAAATAGCATGGTGCTTCCACATTTATGGTTGGCCCAAGAGAACATCACAAACATCCAGTGGGGAAACATCACATAATACCTCATCCTTGAAGGGTTGGATGCTGTATGACAATCGACACTGCTGGTTGACACGAAGATCTCATCCTTGGTGAAGCTACCCAATGTTGTATGGCTGCGGGTGTGGTGTTGTCAATAATCCCAATTGTTTGATGACCTCTACTGAGATGAGGTTGTTATGGCTTCCTCTATCAACAATAAAATGTAGCGGGGTCCCCTTCACCCACATCTATGAATGAAAAAGGTGCTCCCCCTATTATGGATCTGTTGGTTCTTCTGGTTGAATTGTTGCGGTCACGACAATAGCAGTGGGGTCTGCGTCGATGATCTATCTTTTACCAGTATTTTCAAAATCAGATTTTGAATCAGGGTTTATCTCCTTGTCTTTGATCTCAGCCACCAATGACTATTTTGAGCGACATTCATCAGTGTTTTGCCATGGGATTTTGTGGAAATCACACCATTTTCCGGTGTCCTTCTTTGTCTTCCTGTGGCCCTTCTTTTCCTGTGGCTTGGACTAGTTTTCAGGAGACTATTTGTTAGGGTTGTCTTTGTCATACTTTGGTTGTTGTGGATTTGCAGACCTGAAATCACGTTTGTTCTGGTGCTTAAATTTCTTCTCAATTTTAACAACATATTGATAAGAAACACCAATTGATGAGATTTCCAGAAAATCCATTTCAGTCTGGATGTATCTATGTAGATTCCCACGGTATTTCAGAACCAAATGTCGCTCGGAGTCTTTGATACCTACCTTGGTGCGCAAGGTATGGAAGGTATTGGTGAACTCCAGAACTGTTTGGCCCCTCTCTTACTGTAGTGTGGTCCATCTCATGTACTGGTCCTCATAGTTGCCAACAGGGTAATATTGTTCCTTTACCACATCCACAAAAAAATCCCAAGTGGGCTCAACCCCATCTATTCCAGACTCCTCTGTGGAACTTTGCTCCTAGTAAGTTTCCCACCAATGTTTGACATGGGGGAGAGAATTAAGGAGTGCGAAGGTGATCCTTTCCCTGTCAGAAAAATTATGAACAGAGAAATAACCTTCTAAAAGATTTAACCATTTGTCTAGGGAATCCGCATCTATCTGACCTTCAAATAGGAGAATATCAAAATTTACCTGTACCTTAAAAGGTGAGGTTCCTCCAAAGTGGTCTCTTGATGAATATGCGCCTGATGCTATTGGAAGACGTTGAAATATGTGGAAAAAATTATCCATCATTTCGTCCCTCTGTCGCGTGAGAGCTTGCTCAAGAAATAGAGTGATAAGATCGTTTGCTCCATCGTTTTTCTTTTCTTCCACCATTGAGGGTTTCTTGGGTGTGTGAGAGAGATTTTCTTGAAGAGAGACAAGCTCGAGACCCAACTTGTTATACTCGTACCTCGTCGGGGACATGCACTGAAAAAAAAGATCAAGAGCAGCCCACTCTGATACCACTGATCTGGATTATTTTCGACACGAAATGAGAGTGGAGATATAACAAAGAAATATTTAGAGATATTGCAAGAGAGACAACAATATAACAGAGATATAACGGAAATAACAAGAGTCACAAGTATATAGTAATATACGATTTCTATTAATGAAATAAATGTATAGAGACTATAAAATACAGAGTGAAAAACTCGCTAGAATGGTGGCAGCTTACCTCTGAGAAGAGATGTGATGGCTACTCGCATTCACAAGAATATGCTTGTTGCAATGAGGCTCTAAGGGCCTTTTTTAGAATAAGGAAAATCCAAAACCCTAACCCCAGAAGATGAAAATCAAAAAGGTTTGCGGGCCCCAATGGGAGTAGTTGATACGTCAACTTCCCAGGGGCGTAACTTTTGCATACGATCTCCGTTTGGGGTGCTCGATAGCTCGTTGGAAAGATCTATCTGAGGAATACAAATTTTGGGTGAGAAACATTGATCTACGATACATGTTTTTCCCTGTTGTCTCAAAAAACATATTTTAGGGCCTCAAAATGGCCTCGGAAGTTAAAAACTGCTAAAAATAGTAAATTACCAAAATTGTCAGAAAATTGTTTTGAGCCATTTGGAGAAGGTGGGTCGGCACTGATATCCACCTGAATCACATGATCCTCTTGATCTGTTCTTCATCCATAATAATTGGGTCCAAGGCCTCCTCCTTCTTTCCTTTATCCATTTTTCCTTCCATTTCTCCTTCTCGTGTCAGTTCTTGCCCCCTTCCCCCATGCACAAAGGGAAGTTTATTTGTCTGAATCCATTGTCATTACTCCTTTGTTATATATTAATATCTTAATAGAAGTATATAACGATCTGATGTACCTACCTCAAGGTCCCTTTAAGAACTCTTTTTCTACCACACTGTAAGACTTCACTGTATCTACTGCAAATTCCATGATAAATCCTGCAACAATGTTGTCTAACTAGAAATCTACTGCCCGCGTGAACTTATTATCAACTTGTTGTAACTGTGTGATCTCTAAAGGATTCCACTCTAGTTTTATGATCCAATTTTTGGGATGATTATATTAAAACCTTTTTATCCAATCCTGCAACACATGTGGTAAATCATATACAAATACTTCATGCAAGTCGTTGAATACATACTTGTCCATATATTTGTGCGGTGTCAACTTCAGGTTTCTGTTATCTTTCTGTGCAAATTCCAACTCTTTTTTTTTCAACCATATCTCTACATTTTACTTCGTTGGGTTCCACGGTCTGAACATCCCCTTTTAGATTCTCATTCTCTCAACGTCTTGTCATCCAATCTATCCTTCTTTTGACGTGTCTTCCGCAAATATTATATACACAATCCTATCCTATTCCAACCAATCGACAATGGAACCATTTGTTGGCTTTTGACCATTTGTTGGTATTTTATGTCTCTACTTTACTACTTAGGATTATTTATGGGTTATTTTGATCCTACCTTACTATCATAGATTGACCCCGGTTCATATTTGATAAGCTCCCAACAAAATCCCTCTAAATCTATCGGCCCCTCTGGTGGACTAGAAGGCAATGCAACACACAGGGTGTACTGCGCAGTCTCACCCGAGATATCTCTATGGGTGGATGTAATACTCAGGTGTTTGTAACCTAGGAATGAGTGGAGATTTGTGATTGTACTCTTTAATCCTTATTCATTGAGTTTAACGTCTAAATATAGAAGTCATTTTGTTCATGCATGTTAAATACAAGATCTAACTAGTTAATTCATTCATATAACATTCACCATTTACAACAATAAAGACACATACATTCATTCACATAACACAGGTGTTACCATGGTTCACCCCCTCCTAGGCTACATCCACAAAGATCTGGCTCATAAGCTATTTATTATGGTTCAGTAATATGTCATGTCATGTGTGTTTACAATCTTAGGTCTTACTCTCTTCTACATGCTCCTCAAATCCTGTGAGGTTGACTAGATCACACTAGGCTCCTTAGCCTACGATCTAACCCTCAGGATCAAGTCGCTCACTACTTCCCTAGCACACTAGTTTGCTGACTCATACAGTTCTTACAACTCTCTCTTCCTCATTCAGATCACCTCTCTTTTGATCTCTCTTTTCTATCTCTCCCTCCCTTCTTCTAAGTACGACCTATTTATATTCTTGTCTCATCAGTCATTACAATACATTACAAAAACCCTAACCCTAGTGTCTTTAGGTGTTCCTTGCATGTGCACCTTGCCTTCTTCCCTTACACGTGCTGCTTTTCCTTCCAACTGTCCTTTCCTCCTTTCATGCTTCTCTTCCCCAAAATAGCCTTTTCTCCTAACTAGGCTTGCATCCAACACTACCCCAAATAGTGGACATGAATATGGGGATCATTTTGGTGACACGTTTGTTGGTGGAAATAATCACATTGAAGAAAAAATTGCAGGCCTAGTGGAATGTTTATCTTTACCCATAGCTTCCATTTTGAGGTGATCTATATACACATTACCTATATTCTTAAAATTTGTTATTTTGCATAGAAAAAACCCATTTTTGGGTAGAACAAACCCTAACTCATACTGATTTTGGTGGCATTGTTGGTGCTCTGAGAAAATCCCCCATTCGATTTGTCTCTATGGTTGTCTCCCCCTTAGATCTTGCTCTGTCTCTGTTGATGCTATCAACTGTTCACTTTTGGGGTGCTTTGACCCATGGACACTACTTCTCCTTGAATTGTTTGTCTTCCCTATTTATCTCCCTAGTGAAAGAAGTGTAGCCACATGGCCTATATTTTCTCCTGGTTATGCTAAAACACTACTTTCCTTCCACCTCCTACCTGTCTATATGCTCTATGCCTTGGCCGAAGAAAATCTTTCTCTATCTCTGTCACTGGCTTTGTATTGCTCTATCTATGTCTATCTTTCTCTGGCTCTATCTTCGTCGTTGTCTCTCTTGCTCTGAGAAAATCCCCTTTGATCGGTTCTCTCTTACTCTAGTGTCTCTGTCGCTATCACACTCTACCTCCAACTACTAACTAGCTATGGAATGGGCTTGGGCTTATTGTTTGGTTGTTTTTGGTGTTTGCATTTTTATGTTTTTTAATTTGTTATTATGTTATTATATATATATATAATAATAATAATAATAATAATAATAATATTTTATTGTTTTGTTTTATATTCTTTTTTGTTTTTTGTTTTGTTTTATTAATTATATAATATATATAGTTAATATAATTGTTATATAATATTAATATCCTTAATCTAATTAACATATTTAATCTAATTAATATATAACCTTATAACAACCGACTCACAAATGGTTCAGACAAGGGGAATTTGAATATTTAATTAAAACAAAGAATTGCGATGGTCCTTGTGGATGCTAACGCAATGTGATTTTTGCCTAGTGCTCTAAATGTTAAAGTGAAGAAATTCAACTAAGAATGGGTGAATGATAGGAGTAAATATGACTCTCTTAAGGTAGCCAAATGGCTCGTCATCTAATTAGTGATGTAGATGAATGGATTAACTAGATTACCACTATCCCTATCTATTGTCTAGAGAAACCACGACCAAGGGAATGGTGTTATCATACTAATCGGTAGGTGCGAACACTAATTGATCTCCCTAGATCCACCTAGATCTAGAGAAAAACACACCAGAACATGACGCTTTCCTTAAGTTTTAGATATTGAATTTACTAACCAAAGAGGGATGAGTGACATACCGTTTAAATGTCGCTTCCTCTCGCCATCGCCATCCTAGCTCCGTTCCAACGTTCATACAATGATGAACCTGCAAAAGAACACAACCAACCAAAGTGATAGTAATAGCATAAACTCAATATAAACCTATGTATGTGATCAAGGAATCATACAATAAAACACAACAAGCTTTATAGGAAAGAATCATATTACTGTATCATATTAAATGTGAAAGAGAGATTACAACCATGGCCTTGATGTCATAAGGTCCCTTCCAACTATCCTTCGTTCCCCACACACTTTCACTCCAAGAATTCTGAGAGTAGAGATCTGATAATATTCACAATCTATCTTGACAAAGTGGCTCATCTAGCCAATCTAAAAATCTCCAAAACTCAATCCAATCCAAGCTAATCCCAAAAGCTCCAAAGCTAACCAAAGCTAACTTTCTCCATGAGAACTCCTCTCCTTTTATAATTTGAAGAGGATAAGGTGAGGAGGTTAGGATGATCCCACTAAATCATGAAAGCGAGTAAGATCCAAACCATTTAGATGCCACCTCACCATAGAAGCTTCTCCTTCTAGAAGATTTGAGAAAACGCTTGTTTTTCCCATGTGTAGGCATTCTCGCACCCTGCCTATAGAGAAACCTGCAAACATTTCAAACCCTAAATATGGTGCAACCTATGAGAATCAGGAATTCTCACACCCTACCTATATAGCAACCTGCGAACTTCCTTTTTTACAAGATTTTTACAAGGGAAAATGAAACTTCTTTTCTCAGAAAAAGTTCTTCTCCCTTCTCTCTTTAGGAACTCAGGCCACTGACCCCTCTGAAGGAAACATATAGGTTTACATCATTAACATTCATAGGGATGATGAAAATGATGTGTAACAGAGAGCCCCCCAAAGTATGAAGTTAGAACAGAGTGATAGCTGAAATACTTTGTCGAGTGTGTGTAGGGAACAAGGAACAATTGGTCGGAAACCTGCCAACAAACAAGGAAATACAGTACAATAATATATCATCACTGAGGTAGGCATTCCCATACTCAGAATAAAAATGACTTAGAGCATAAATGTCGACATGCAAAGATCCATGTCAAAAAAGACAGGTCATGGCCACCAAACATACACTGTGGATCCATGCTGATATGACTCAAATCTGAACATAGCCACCAAAAATACACTGTGGATCTATGTGTTAAAGACTCAAATTTGAACATAGCCACCAGACATACAATGTGGATCTATGCAACAGTACACTAAATATACTCCAACACAACCTGGATCTGTCAAAAAAATATCCAGGGTCTTCATCTCTATCACTCTATAGTACGAATCTAACCATGCAAATACATGTGTTGAAGTCGAACATGGTAGAAACCACTTGATTACCGGTCATTAGTGTATATCGTTAACAAGTGCGAGGGAAATCACCATTAATGTCACTGACTCCCAAGGTACTCTGGTACAATCCAACGAATGTGAATAAATGAGTTGAGGTCGAACACTCAACGAAATCTCTCGATTAGGGGTCGATAATGAAAACCCATTGTCGAAAGTGAGGAACCCTGCCAATGAGGCATGCAAGTTCCAAGGTACCAATTAGTTTCTAAGTCTAATTCCTGGATAATGAGTTGAAGTCGACAGGAAAAGACTCGTCACAGGAGGGCCTTAATGTATCCCACGTCAATGACACGAAACAAGTAACAAGATTTGATGTAGATCAGAGTAACAAGTGATTCAAGACTGACTCAGGGATGGCTGATGCAATATAAGGCTTTAAGACTACAGAAATGGCCGACGCAATAGAAGGCTTTCCGGGTTGAACTTCTCTTTGAACATATTGACGACATGACAACTGTCTTGGAAACACTGAATCAACAACAGGGATCACAGACCGATTTGTAATCTTATAAGGGAGTATGATCAGGAGACAAGAAAATTTTCCAACCTAGACACAAAGCGAGTGAAAGGGTGTCATGTTCAAAAGTAACTCTTTCATGGAATATAGGTTTAGACACAATTCTTTCCCAATTTTTTCCCCCACCATTTCTGGCGAGTACGACTTTATTTTTATGCAAGCTTGAGGAGGATAACATATGCTTGTTGATATAATCTCATCCTTCAAATGAGTCCTTCAAAGTATGTTTAACGAACCCTAGGAAGGACTGGTTCAGTCCCATTACGGGTCTATCGATGTTTGTTTAACGAGTCCAAAGATAGAAAACTCGAAGGTTTTTCATGATTATATAGTCTGGAAAAACACTTAAAAGAGAACCCTCTCAGTTCCTTTTTCATAAAGTAGTCTGATGAGACCGAAAAAGAGATAAATTATCACCCAACATACGCTTTCTTCAAATACTTTAACGAGCGTGAAAAGAACAAGGTTGCTCGACAATCTTTTCATGTTTAGAGAGTCTAAAAAGAGCTTAAAGAGGACTCCAGGGGGTTCCTTTTTTGTATAACCTTTACGAGTCTGAAAAAGTGATAAAAGTATACTCGATTACATTCTCATTGATTTATGAGCACGAGAAAGAAAAAATACTAAGCTTGGTAACTTATTCTCATGTATTTACGAGCATGAGAAAGAACAAAGACTAAGCTCGGGATTGTTTTCATTTTTACGCAAGCTTTAAAACAAAAAAAAACTATGCTTGGAATAGATTTTATTTTTTTACACAAGCATAAAAACTAAACAAAAATGTGCTTGGACCTGGTTTCATGTTTAGAAAATCTTGAACCAGAGGAAACTATGCTTGAGGTAGGTGGTTTCATTTTTACACAAGCTTGAACCATAGAAAACTATGCTTGGACTTCCCAATGCATAACACATGGATGGTTGGTACTTAGCCCCCAGCTTAAAAAACTAGCGGCTCTACTTTAGCATGAAGTCCAGAGGCTGGAATTATTTCCCCCCAAGATTCGTTTCATCCAATGACAAAGGCGGAGGAAAGGAAGCTTCAAATACTAGACAAAGTACTTGACTCACAAAGAGAGGGGAAAAACTATTTCATTTTTTAACGAGCTTGACATAGAAACAAGAACTATGCTTGTAACCTCTGTTTCATTTTTTAACGAGGTTACCACAAGGACGAAAAAATATCCTCAGAAGTGGTTGCATTTTTTAACGAGCTTGAAATCAAAAAACCATTCTCAAAAGACCTCTGTTTCATTTTTTAACGAGGTTGCCTCAGAGATGCAAAAACTATCCTTGAAAGTCTTTTCTTGATCATGGGTTCCAAGAAGAAAATGCTCTGGAAGGAGAGCATGTCAAGGGAAAAAACTTGGTCATGGCTTCCAAGAGGTCTTCACTGGAAGGAAGAAACACACTCTAGAAGGACACCATGTCGAGGGTCACAACAGGAGTAAAGAGATCAGGCTCTAACAACCCTATCGAAGAGATTACCATGTCAACTATGGGATCTAAGTCATCATAAGTTGAAGTCATGGGAGACAATGCCACATAATTGACCTGTGGCGGGGGCGATACCATCTGCATATAAGAACCATTCAGGGAGGCAATCCAGGAAGGGTCAATGAATGAAAGTTGATCAACAGTCACAACCTGTCCATCGTGAGGAAAAGATATCACACGAAAAAGAGTAGACAAAATAGCTTTCATGGCATAGACATAATCCCGCCCAAGGAATAAAGAAAAATCCAAGGGGTCTTGGACTACCATGACATTAATGAAGATAGTTTTCCCTCCCAAAGTTGACTAGTTCTTCTGTTAAAAGCTAACAGATTGTGAGTAATCGGCGCAAGCGGAGGACAACCCAAAGCTTGCCAAGCAAAAGAGGAAAAAATACTAACAGACGAACCTTCATCTATCAGTGTCTGAGGAATGTCTCGACCAAAAACCTGTACTGTAATCTGGAAGGGAATGTAAGAGGGAAGACAAGATCCAGTTAGCACACCCCAATCAAAATGGATGGCCTCATTACTTGGATGGGGTCCTATAGGAGAAGGAGGAATACCCCTCGGCATGGGAGATTCTGTATCAATGAGAAAAATGTGGGCAGTATCAGGCTTACTCTCTAGTGGGAGAGTAGGATCGATAGATGGAGAGATCAGATCGACCACTTGAGTTTCATTCTCCAAGGAGAGAATGGGGTCGACAGATGGAAATGAATCGACCACTTGGGTGACACTCTCTGATAGGAGAGTGGGATCAATCGAGGATGGGATCGGATCGACCGCTTTAGTTTCACTCTCTAAGGGGAGAATGGGATTGACTGAGGATGGTTTCGGATCAACCACTTTCTCAACTAGTTCAACTAAGTACGTGACCAGATTGATGACCTGATCAATTGGATTGACCGGTGAAGGGACCAGAGTGATCATTCCATCAACTATTGGAGGGTTGAAAGAAAGCTTACGGTAAGCAGTTGGAAGTTGAGGCTGTGAAATAGTCAGGTCTTCCAGTAATTTCGAGGCTCCGTCCATATAAGGACAAAGGTGAGTGAGATGACTCCCTTTGCATGACATACATGGGAACTTGACTCTACTTTTCTTCTTCCCAACTGTATCATGGCTGGTTGACAGGGGGTTATCAGCATGTTGTTCAGAGGATAATGATGTGGGTTGGCAAGGATGTGTAGACCATGCTTCTATAACCTTGGATAGACCAGGGCATTCCTTAAGAAGATGGCTACCCTTACAAATCCTACAAGGGTACTTGGGCTTACGGGTTGTTTGGGTGATCTTGACATCATCAACAATCCCAACACGACTAAAAGTAACTGGTTTTTTTCCAACATGTTTGACAGTGGTTGGAGGTTTTGACCCTTGTTTATCTTTCTTCTTCTTATTCTTTCTTTTCTTCTTCTTCTTATTCATCGGGTTACTAGCTTCAGAACTTTCACTCGAAGAAGAAGATGAAACAAAAGGCAACCTTGCAAGCGAAGAAGGCAAAGAAGACCTTATTAGTGAAGATGGTGAAGGATCAACATGAGGTTGATGCTCTTGGGGGGAAGTGCTTACGACTGAAGCACTTACTGCATTCGGGATTACCTGAGTGGAAAACAACCATACCGGTAATCCAATTGTGAGACCTGGAAGGCTCAAAGTAGCGAGGTGAGGAGGACCAATGTTTCCATAAGAGGGAAAAACAAAAGGTTCCCTTGGAGCAGGGGTTCCTTCATTGGTCATTCCAGAAACTGACACCATTAAATAAATCCAACCTAGAGTCTGCTAGGGAAAACAAACAACACATGCTAAAAATCTAGGAAGCAAGCAAACAAACAAAACCTTCTTACAATGAGCACACTAGTTGGTGATGAAATCCAACGTCGTGGGAAAAATGTAAGAAGGGGCTGAGATAGAGCGGATGGAAAAGTTACATTGACGACCTTCTTAACGGACTTACACCCTGGTGCAAGCTCCCACACATAATCGTGGGTATACCCTCCAAGGAGCCCGAGTGATTTTGGCCAACGTCGATTCCAGGTACCATGAAGACTTTCCCCTCCACAGTCACCTCATGTAAAGAACCTAGAGAGATAGGTCACTAAGGTTACCAATTACTACAATGATGCTTGGGGAAACAGTCGATAGTCCGGTCCACGCGCAAGGGCGGGGTATCTAGCCCGAAATCAACTCGAAAGGCTTCCACTCATCATTGTGGGTATACCTCTCAAGTGACCCCCATAATACACGTAATCTCTACACCAAGACCAACAAAGCAGGGTGAGTAACTCTGCTAGTCTCAATGCAACCTCGTGATTGACCCTTGTGTTAGAAGGGCTTCCTAGGACAAAATGTAATAAGTGGATTTAACCGCTCCCTAACTCAAGATTCTATGTTTATTTGCAGCTTTGGAAAGTTATCTTTCACACCTATTCCAAATCCCTACAACTAATCTAATGTAGGTTTTCTACCATAAAATATAAAAATGTCTAATCAGTTTTTTATAAGCGCTTTATTTTATGGCTGTTGTTACTCAAAAGGAAGATGGCGTGGACAATATGGTGTTTTGACCGACTCGAAAATTATGCAAAGATATGAAGATGCAATCTTTTCATTTCAATGAAAGCTATGCTATGAGAAGGAGAAAACATTTAACATTCCCATATGCACGATGTCCCAAAATATATTAAACTCATCAATATCAAGATTCTCAAGAAATGAGAAAAAGGTACTGGACACCAATGCCAAGAATCATGCAATTTCTCTACTTCAAATGCAAGGATGCCCCCAATCTAATATAAATCAAGAAATTAAATCTTTTTGTTTCAAAAATTTCACTAAAAGCAATAATGAACTTTCTTAAAACAAAGAAACCCAAACTAAAAGTTTTCTTTTAAAGCGAACTATTCAGAAGAAATCTCATCTTTCCTTAAACAATTCTAAAGAAAACACACGCTTTGTAATTGAAAGACACTCAAAGAAAGAGACTAATCCTTCAAAACCAAACAATGCAAAAGTGGCTAAAAGCAATTCAAAGGATGTCAAGCAGACTGTAAGCAGATCAATATAGGCTCCAAAAGTTCAATCCAGCTGATCAAAGAAAAACTGGGTCATCAAAATATGACAAAACCCAATCCAAAAAAGTCTACAAACAAGTTCGTAGCCTAGCAATAGAGTGCAATGCGAAAATTAGGTATTATCGTAGGCTAGACATTGGTAGGGTGCGAGAAGTTCGCACCTAGCTGAACAGTAGGGTGGGAACATCAATGATTATTGCAGGCCACTAAAGGGTATAGTGCAAGAATGCCTATAAACAAGCAAAAATTTGAAAAAGGGCTAAATTTGAGTGAACTTTCATATCCAGAGAGTCTGGATGGATCTCCCACAGACTCAGAGACCAGAAAACAAGCTATCAAAGCAAGGGAAACTAGACTAACTAGGAAACAATCCGTTCCCCAGTGGAGTCACCAATTTTGTTATCGGACTAATCGGTAGGTGCAGACACTAACTGATCTCCCTAGATCCACCTAGATCTAGAACAAAACACACCAGAACATGACGCTTTCCTTAAGTTTTAGATATTGAA
>JASDQU010101917.1:120981-138576 GCA_032191745.1 Picea mariana
GTCGGTCGGATTCATCATGTGATTATATAGATGGAGATAAAGATATGTCAACCTGCCAATGCTGGAACCTGCAATCATAGAAAGGCGACTAAGTATATAACCACAAAGCGATAATACAAGGGAAGAAGAAAAGGGAAAAAGGACCAACAAGTCCACGGTGAAATTTTAAATCACAGAAATTTTGAGTGAAATATGTATATCACGGAACAAGAAGCAGCAGATTTCGAATGCGCCAACTCGAAACACTGACTAAGAATTGGAGATTTCATGAACTCGTGAACAGAAGGATCCAAAATAGGGTCACAACGTCTGCCCAGAACACGTGAGGGTTCGAGGGTCAAATTGTATCATTCAGAACATTTCAATGCATAATGTATAAGACGGAAGAGGGGACGATGTCGGAACCCGGTAGTCAATTTCTATATTGTGAAGGGCTGGATGCTAACTATTTCATATTACTGTGTGCAACTGTCACTTGTAAGAGTTAGTAGTAAGAGCATAACCAATGTATATTAGGAAGCACTTTTGTGAATCGTGGTACAGTGAAGCTTACGAGTTCGAGGAGTTTGCAATAGAATTGTAGATCACGAAAGTTTTGAGTGAAAGATATACATCAGGGGACAAGAAGAAGCAGAGTTCGTGACTGCCAACCCAACAACTGTGGCCATAAAATTAGCTAAGTATGGAAAGCCAATGATTATATAGATGGAGATAAAGATGTCAGTTCGCCAATGGTGGAACCCATGATCATAGAAAGGCGACTAAGTATATAACCAGAGAGACATACTATAGGGGAAAGGGAAAAAGGACAAAGGAGTCTATGGTGGAATTGTAGATCACAAAAATTTTGAGTACAAGATGTGAACCCGGTAGTCAATTTCTATATTGCAATGGGCCGGATGGCAGTTGAGGTAGCAACAGAGACTTTGAAACATTTTTGAACTGTGGTACAACGAAGATTGATTCCATGTCGAAACAGTATCCAAGAGTTGCACATTTCGTGAAACCGACAACAGGAGGATACAAAACAGGATGACAACATGTCTGCAGAAGAAGCAAGTCGCCAACATTCAACTTCTATTGTTCTGAACATTTGAACGGATAATCTGTAACATGGAAGAGAGGACAATGTCAGAATCCAGTAGTTGATTTTTATATTGCGGAGGGTGCGATGCTAGCTGTTTCATACCTCTTTGTCCAGTTGTCACTACTAAGAGCTAATTTAGTATTGAAAATAATTTTTTAGATACTGTTAGATACTTCATAGGGATTAGCATTTGTAAACAATGGCAATCTCCACCCCGCCATCCCTGCATTCTGTGTGTCAATTTGTATATAGCGGAATTGGAAGCGTTGTTTGGAGGACACAAAACAAAAGAAGTGCAATGTTGAGTCATCCAGTCCGCAGGTTCGCTTGTTAATTTGTATATCACAAAATTCTGGGTGCTATTTGTAAGACACGCAACAATGGAGGCCCAATTTTGAGCCCACCCACCCAAGAACTTGCGATCCAAAATGTCACTAGGTATGAAATGTGGAATTCATACATGCTCTATAAGATATCATGTCCATACTTTATAGTCCCATAATACACAGGAAGAAAAAAAGGGAAAAAGGATGGAGTGGTTCGCAATGGAATTGTAGATCATGAAAATTTTGAGTGGAAGATGTATATAACGGAACAAAAAATAACAGAGTTCAATTGCACCAACTCGACAACCGCGGGCATAAAATTCACTAAGTATGAAAAGGAACAGTGGGCGGTCCAATTCTCCATGCGAGGATAGAGATGGAGATGAAATTGGCACCAACTCGACAACCGTGGACATAAAATTGGCTAAGTATAGAAAGCAACAGCGGTCAGTCGAATTCTTCATGTGACTATATGGATGGAGATAAATATTTGCCAACTCGGCAACCCTGGAGTTTCACATTTCGTGAATCCCACAATAGAAGGATCCAAATCAGGCTTAGAAGGTGTCTGTAGCAGACATGAGGCCTCGACGTTCAAATTGTATCGCTTTGAACATTTGAATTCATAATTTGTAACATGGAAGAGAGGACGATGTTGGAATCCGATAGTCAATTTCTATATTGCAGAGGGTGCAATCCCAACTGTTTCATACCTCTTTGTCCAGTTGTCACTACCAAGAGCTAATTTAGTATTGAAAATAATTTTCTAGATACTGTTAGATACTTCATAGGGATTAGCATCCTCAAACAATGGCAATCTCCACCCTGCCAACCTTGCATTCTGTGTGTTAATTTGTATATCATGGAACTGGGAGCGTTGTTTGGAGGACACAGAACAATAGAAGTGTAATGTTGAATCAACCAGTCCGCAGGTCCTCTTGTCAATTTGTATATCACGAAATTATGGGTGCTATTTGTAGGGAACGAAGCAATGGAGGCCCAATTTTGAGCCCGCCCGTCCGAGAACCCGCGATCCAAAATGTCTCTAGGTATGGAATTTCGAACCCCTGCTAATTTCTCACTAGTTAAGGCATAAATTGCAGATCACAGAAGTATCCTCAATGCCACTGTGTCCACTTGTCACTAGTAAGAACATTTTTTATGTATATCAGGAAGGAGGTGAAGTTGTTGGGGATGGAAAGAAGCAACAGATACTTTGAAAGAAGTTAATGTATACGAGGAACCCGTGGTGGAATTGTAGATCACAGATGTTTTAAGTGCAAGATGTATATACCAGAATGATAAGCAGGTGGGTTTGCACACGCTGGCCCTACAGCGATGACCATAAAATTGGCTAAGTATGGAAAGGAACATCGGTCGATTGAATCCGTCATGTGAGGATATAGATGGATATGAAGACATGTCAGTAAGCCAACTCTGGAACTGGATACCATAGAAAGGGCAGCAAGTATATATCTAGAAAGAGATAATGAGCGGTAGGAAGAAAAGGCCAGTTCGTATGCACCGATCCGGTAACTGCAGCCATAAAATTGCCTAGGTATGGAAAGGCACAGTAGTCGGTCGGATTCATCATGTGAAGATACAGATGGAGATGAAGATATGTCAGCCCATGAACCCTGCAACCGCCCATCATAGAAAAATGACTAAGTATAAAACTAGAAAGCCATAATGGCCAGGAAAAGCAAAAGGGGAAAAGGGATAAGTATCTGACAGTCGAAAAAACCTTTTTTTTTCATTTATTAATGGAAATGTTTTCGAACCCCTGCTGGGTTCTCACTAGTAAAAGCATAAACTGCAGATCACTGAAGTTCTTTGGCTACAAGATGTATATGACGGAACATGGGACATAATTGGTGCTCAGTACCACGAAACCGCGGCCTAGTGGCCAGATAACTGGCTAAGTATTGGCCAAGAGAAAGGTTTGATATGTATTTCAATAGTATTCAGACTAGTATCTACCAATGGAGAAAGTTTTCATATTTATCTGAATAGTATTCATACTAATATATATTAATGGATTGTTTCTGTTTCAAATGCAAATGATCTCCCAATGTGCAGGATTCTCTTCGGTTCACAAATTTCGTTTAAACCACGAAATTTTTGACTGCAAGATGTACATAGCACAACAAGAAACATGAAATTGCATTGTGGTCTCAACGAGATAAACTCCTTATTATCTATTCATCTTGTATTCCTTGCAATGACATGAGCAAACGTCAACTCTCCATAAACATCAATATCTAAATTAAATTAAATGCAATCAAAATTTGGTGTCACTTAAGTAATTAAGACAACTTCAACCATTCCTTTATTAATGCCAATTTTTTCAAATGCCTGGTCAGTTACGAGAAGTTAAAGCATAAATTACAGACTATGGAAGTTCTTTGGCTACAAGATGTATATGATAGAACATGGAACATAGTTGTTTAATACTGTAAATCCAAACATAATTTCCTAAGCTTTGTCGAAGAGGAAGTTTTTTGTATTTATTCCAATAGTACTGATATTAGTATATATGCATAGATATTATCAAATAGAAGAAGCTGCAATATATCCAACATACTGAACAAGAACATTGCATCAACACTTGATCCTTCTTGTTCTAACTCATTAATTCATTCTATTTATGGAACCAAAGAATGGAAGCAGGATGGGTCCTCCAACTTCTTTCTTTAAATACAGGGCTGGTGCCACATAAGTATGGCTTATGAAAAATTATGCTTAAATGTAAAATGTAAAGAAAGAATAGACCAAGCTTTATTTATATTGAAGTAGTGAGCAGAAGAAATAAAAGTGTGTCATTCATGTCTAATGACACAGGGGAAGAAGGTACAATATATAGTTAAAACAAATACCAGAAATTGGAAAATACTATTAAAAAATAAACCAAAATTATTCTATATTCAAATAAGATGGGTTACAAAATACAATTGAGGCTATTTGCAACAATGATTGTAATTTCACCTGCCACCGACCAATAAAAAACATGTACATTGATGAAGCTTCTTGATAGTTTTCTTGACATTCAAACTCTTTATTTGTAAAAAACGAGTTGAATATCAATTTTGGGTTTTGTACTTAATCGATGATGCCAACTACATCTATCCTAGTTTTTTGAATACCTTCTCTCTTCCAGATATGGCCTGCTTGCAATGGATGCTTGTTCAACATTCCATTCTTTGTCAAGTATTAATTTCCCTCTGTCGTTGAAAAGTTGGGGTTTAAGGTGCTCTCCTTGTAATGTTTCTGACCCTTGACATCCGAGACAACTTAGAAATGTGATTCAGGCCAATTTCAAAGTAGACAAAGTCGTTTTATGTCACAACATCTATGGCAGGGGAAAAAAATTCAAGTATGTAGTGACTGGTATTCTCCCTATATTCGATCATCTGTTTGGTTGAAAAGCCTGCCTGAATATTTGTATGTTGAACTTATTTGTTTTATTACAGTAAATTGGACAAAACGTCCAACCCAAATGAGAAATACAAATTTGTTGAGGTACATAACTTCTTCGGGCAGCAGAGGTGTGCCCTGCATCATATGCTGCAAAACACACCAGCACAGGTCTGGCAACTGTATCAAATGTTGCAGATTTCATCATAATATATCTTTCCTCATAGCGGTGGAGGTATGGAGGCCCAAAGAAAGGTTTGGAATGTTCGGAGGTGACGCCAAATATGTGGATTCTGCAACTACATCCAGAGGAAACCAAACAAACTTTGACAAAGAACATGGCTTTCTTTCAAGTCGGTTATCAGACCCACATATAGCTAATAAAACTTTGAAATAGAAACTTTTGTAGTGATAATATGTCGTTTTATCCAGCCATATAGTTTCTGTTACCCACCTCTGGTTACATTCGCAAATGGAGTAATATTTCGCGTCATTTACGAACATGACAAGCCATTTTGCAAGCCACTGTACAGTGTAAATGCGTCGCACCTGAGGAAGACAAATTCCTCTGGGATCTATATAATTCGATACACTTTCCAAATCTGTATTGTTGGAAAAATCTGTATACTTAAACGAAGAACTATTTTGCACGTGACCTCAAAATCCATTAGAATTCCCAGCAAGAAAACAAAGAAGTTCAACAAACAAATCTCTAGGCATCCTTTTCAACCAACCAAAGCATCGAACATAGGGAGAACACCAACCAGAACATACTTGTTCTTTTTTTTCCTCCTCTCTGAGTTTCTCTTGTATAACAGAGTTTTTTTTTTACTCAAATCTCACATCACATAAAACCAATCTCTCTTCTTTCATCTGCCCCTCAATCACATCTCTAAGTTGTCTTACATGTCCATGACCAGGAACATTAGAACAAAGGCACCCTAAAGCGCAACTCTTTGATGATAGAGAGAAATGGCAATAAGTATTTAAAAGCAACACTGGATGATCTTTCGTAGATTTTGTGTTGACTCGTTTTAATGACAGATGTTATCGATATTTTCTCTTATTAATGCCAATCTTTTCGAATATGTATGTTGAATAGTGACTAACAACACGTATTAAAATTCCCATATCCTAGCAGATTCTCAAATCTGACATCTAAGATATGCACAATATTAAAGAGGTATATGAAGTCAAGGCCTCTGTGAGTGACACATTCATGAACTATGCTGAATTTTTTAATAAAACTAAAATAACACAAGCAATATATATATATATATATATATATATATATATTTGTAAATTCAAAATGCAGGAACAAAGAAATTACCAGATCCCATAATATTTGTCTGTCTATTCATTTTAATGGGAGATGTCCTTGAGCTTTTCAGTTACTAAAGCCCATCTTTTCGAGCCTGTCTAGTCGGTTCTGACTTTTGAAAGCATATTTAATGTGTATTGGGAAGTGCATAAGGTAGCGGGGATGGAGCCCTATGTAACAAACATTACTACTATTTTCCTGTGTTTTTGTCCACAGCCGTATGTAAAATGTACGTAAAGAAAAGTAATTCAAGAATGCTAATTTTTTTGGACATGATCCCTTGAAATTCAAATNATATATATATATATATATATATATATATATATTTGTAAATTCAAAATGCAGGAACAAAGAAATTACCAGATCCCATAATATTTGTCTGTCTATTCATTTTAATGGGAGATGTCCTTGAGCTTTTCAGTTACTAAAGCCCATCTTTTCGAGCCTGTCTGGTCGGTTCTGACTTTTGAAAGCATATTTAATGTGTATTGGGAAGTGCATAAGGTAGCGGGGATGGAGCCCTATGTAACAAACATTACTACTATTTTCCTGTGTTTTTGTCCACAGCCGTATGTAAAACGTACGTAAAGAAAAGTAATTCAAGAATGCTAATTTTTTTGGACATGATCCCTTGAAATTCAAATAGTCCGCAAGTCTGATTGTCAATTTGTATACCACGAAACTCTTTGTGCTATTTGTAGGATACAGAACAATAGAAGCCCAATTTAGAACCCGTCACCCCGAGAACCCGCGATCCAAAAAATGCTTACTTATTTTTTATTTTTTTTTGTCCACCAGCGTATGTAAGACGTACGTAAAGTAAACTATTTCGAGAATGCTAATTTTTTTGGACACGAGGCACTTAAAATTCAAATATTCGGCAAGTCCGATTTTCTATTTGTATATCTCTGTTCACTCTTCGATTGTCAATTTTCAGCCGGCCACCCTGAGAACCCACGATGCAAAAACTGGCTAAGTATGGGATGAGGGCTCCATGCATGCTTTATATATCTACTTTATAAAATTACATATTTCCTATGTTTAATTTATGTTGCCCATGAAACCTATATTTCGATAAATTTCAATCTCTTTTGTCTATGATCCCTTCTTTTAAATAAAACTAATTCGAGAATGCTAATGTATACACCAAACATGACTTGTCATAGTTTGATACAACGCAGTCGCAAAGTCATGTCCATAAAACTGGCTAAGTATGCAATCGAACGGTGGTCAGTCGGAATGATCGCGAAACTCTCCGTGCTATTTGCAGGGCATGGAACAACAGAATCCCAATTTTTAGCCCGTCACCTTGAGAACCTGCAATCATTAACTTTTGTTGTCCAGGAAACCTATAGTTTCATAAATTTCATTCTCTTTTGTCTAGGAGCCCTTCTTTTAAAGAAAATAATTTGGAAAGCTAAGGTATACACCGAACACGACCTGCCATAGTTCGATAGAACCTATCCATGAATTTGCATCCATAAAACTGGCTAAGTATGCAACCGAACGGCGGTCGGTCAGAATGACCACAAAAATGAGAGAAACTATAGAGTCAGAAACATAGTTTAGAAGAGGAGAATAATAGGGAGAGAACAACTATATCACCCACACAACAAAAGGTACTCGCATAACTATGAAACAATAGCAACACAAAATCCATGGAAAAAGCATCGACAGCTATGAAATATACTTTGAGGCCGACAAACTCTACTTCAATGCATAAGATATGTAATTTACGTCGTCTGCAATTTTTTAGTCTGTTATTTTATTTTAATAGTATTATATGCAAATTCCACTACAAAAAAATGTAACCAGAGATCCAACCGCGGATGTAGCATCCCAACATTGCAAACCCTAGGCAAACAAGAACAAGCAACAAATAAGAACCCAACTAAGAAGCACCAAAAGGCCCAAGTGTAGGCGTAAGACCGAAACCCTGCAAAGTCGAATCAAGCAACAATAAACAACATACAACGAAGAAAGAAGCAAGAAGCAATCACTCCCCCAAGAACGATGTTGTTCCAATTGCGATTGCAAAAACCCAAACGTGTAAACTACAAGAACACGAGCAGGAAAGAAAGAACAACAACAATGTGCAAATAAGAAATCAGTGCCATGCAAAAAACAAGCATGGACTAGTGAAGCAACAATGCCACTGGAGCATATAAATTTTAAAAACAGAAGAAAATTTATTGTAACAAGCCTGTTAAGTAACCATTCAACACTACCAAGCCTGTTAGGTAAACATTTAAGTCTTTCATAAATTCTCTGTAAACATTTAAGAAAAAAATTCAATGTGGCAGGTCTATGATGTATCCCCAAAAAATTATTATATTTCTTGTAACAATAGTTTGAACACTAGAGAATGTATTGGAAGGCCAAACTTTGGATATTCCACCATATCAAACATTGCCATAAATTTATCTAGCATAAAATGCTAAACCAAACATTCGAATTAATGCTAGCATTAATCCACCTTTGACGAATGCATAACAAAATATATGATTCAAAAAGACCATATACGATCAAATACTTTGGATATTCCAACATATATAACATCGGGAATAGCGAAGCCGGCAATAAGACCTCCAATCCGTAGTCCAATCAAATCATGACAAATATGGTACTTTTTTCATATAAAAATCAATCTTTTCAGTTCCTTGGTTCCAACAATAGATAATATGGAAATATTTGTGGTCAAAGGACATACTAATATGAAGTCAACGATTTATCGATTGCCATAGTCCCTCTATGCCTACGGCAGGGACTAGTAACATTTTGAATATATAGAACTTGGTTGTTTTTGGACATCATCAGTTTAACATTGAAATAGATCATAGATTAAATTAACAAATATTATATTATCACTTATATTAAAAGTGTTTCTTAATTACAAAAGAAATCTTTTCTCTTATAAATGTTATTATTACTTTTTTTTTTTTTTTAATGAATTGTTTTTTCTTATTTTCGCAAATTCAATCTCCTTTTTCTTTAATTTTCCCATGTTTTACTTTATAAAAGTATATAATTCATCAAATTTCTTAAATTATTTATTTAAAATAATTATATCATTTTCATATTACTTATATTTTTTATATTATTTATATAATATTATAATCATTTAGATAATTAATTAGTTCAATAGGGACTTTAATCACTTTTTTAATTATAAAATTTGATTTGATAGATAGGAATTCAAGATGCTGGCATATGTATAGTCTTATGTCCAAATCAATGAATGAAATTTGCATAATTATCTCTCTTGCATTTATGAAATCATAAGTTTATCATGTTTACTTTTTCACTTTTACATAACATGATTAAAAAATTACTAAGCCTACTTATCAATAGCCACTAACCATAATTTAGCTATTCCACACTAGATTACTTTAGTTTAACATTTACATTTACATTATTATTTTTTTACATTTTACAGTTGTGGCCTGCGATTATATTGTAATTATATCAAGTATTAGCATAGGGAGTAAAGACAAGTGGAGAGCAACCATTTAACATTTACTTTTTCATAAATTATAATGCCATGTAGTAGAGGAAACATCATTTATGTATCCTCCCTTTCACTATGCAAGGGAGAGAAGTGGATTAGCTAGTGTAGTAATGTTGGATGCCTTCATTTCAATGTATATATATTAATGTATTCATATTTTTTTTAATGCTTAGGAAAACAGAGCGTGTATTCTTCTTCACTTAAACCAAACCATGTTTCGAACAAAGTACTATCACTGTAACACTATGCTTAATCTTTCTTGATTTCTTGTGAACAATATATTTCTTTTTCATGGATATCCTCTTTCTAGGGTTAAAATAACAACCCTATTAATAATGTAACTATTAATAATACAAACTCTGTATATTTATATATATTTTTTATTTCTTATAACTGCAAGTTGTATCCCATTACCTGCTAATGTAAGGCCTGTCCAAACAGAGCCTTAAAAACATAAATTTAAAACATAGAAATGTTATCCTAACTTCTTTACAATTCATTATTCAACTTATAACAATGTTCAATAGAATTGAAATTTATGAGCAACATGATAATAAACAACATATTCAACATAATTGTTATGAACAATATATATAAATAATGAACAACAACATAATAATGATGATAATAAAACATATCTACCTCAACTTGATGTTGTTCTGAAACTCTTCCCAAAACCAACTAACCTCCCAGCCAGCTAGGAACAACCTATCCGGCTCCCTAGCCCCAGGATTCCTTGCGGTTTCCTAGCCTCCGAACCCGAAATTCCCAACAATAGGTGCCCCCTTGTGATAGTCCTCCAGCAAGCTCCTCAAGAAAAACTAGTAATACATATCCAGTCCCCAAAACTCCCACTCTTCACCTTCTCCTTCTCTAATCTCAAAATATTACCCACCCAAAACAAAGAAGAATACCCCCTTCCTGAGTGTTTCTCCTTGCCTTATCCTCCTTTCCCTCATTATTCACCGCCTTATCCCCCCATTAAACCTCAACCACCCTATCCCCCCATTAAACCTCAACCACCTTATCTCCCCTTCCATAAATAGGTCCATCTACCGATACACTAAGTCCAAAATAAAAATTAATAATTTATTAACTGAAGTTCATTAAACAAATATTTAATCATGAAATTAATCAATCAATTAATTAAACTGATATTCATTGAACAAATATTTAATCATGATAATTAATTAATTAATTAGGGTTGTTACATACACCCACCCTTCATGAAACTTTGTCCCGAAGTTAAAGTATTTTATGATACAAGGGAAATGACACATTGTTCACACATTCATATCCAATAAAAAACATTATCAGTAAGTAAGCCAATAAAACTCATACATACTAGTGTACATGTGCAAGAAATGCATGTGTAGCTAGTACATACAAGTCTCGTGCATGTAATAATAACAATAACTATCACCTCTATAGTAATTTCTGTATGCATCCAATCCAATCAACAAGACTATTCATTTTGTAAAAGATAATAAACCAATCAAATGTTTGTGAAATCCCTTAATTACAATAATCTAGCTCAACAATGTTTATTTAGACAATTGTAATTTAGTTAAGTAATTATGAATATACATATATACACATTTTCTTTTCAGAAGGAAAAACAATAAATTCCACCATAACACAAATCTTCATACACTCTCAACTATTTCTATTCACGTTTCCTCCCTAACTTACTTCCATATTCCATTCCTATCCTTCCTCTGTTGGACTACCTTGGAGCGTCAACTATATTGAACTAACTCCAAATAGAACCTGTAAGCGGAAGTGTCACTATCTTGACCAAGCTTCCCCAACAGGCAACTGACAGTCATCATCACATGTCTAGGGCAACATGAGCTAACATCTTCCTCCCATGACTCCAGGTTTCAGAGGATACATGGTGGGAAATGCCTCCACCCCTCCTAACAAGACTAGGGTCGACACCCTACAATAGAATATACAGTGGCACCATGTTGCTGGGATTTTTTTCATTGTTTTTTCAGTTTTTGGGCAGTCTCACCACCTGAAAACCTGCATTGGTCCATTTATCATAACGATGCATTTGTACCAATATAATTTCACATACAAATATTCATACCATATTGTTTCTCAGTCGATGGTCATGACATCCAATTTTATTACCATTATCCCTTGGCTATTTCATAGCCCATTGACTTGCAAATTAGTCTATAACACAAACTCATACATATCTATGCATTATCATCATGTAATTGTATAAAACCATAATCTCAATTTGGTATCCACGTACCAACAACTTTAATATCAAAGTTTTCAAGTTAGAAATAGATCTCATAATATCCCCATAATTCAACTAACGTTACCCGTTCATAGAATTTTCATTTACATAATAGATTGCATTATATCCACCATCATTGACATAACGTTAAACATTCATAGATTTCTCATTCACATAATAGATTACATCATGTCCATCATCATTCAAGTGACATTTAATCATTTATAGAATTTACATTCACATAGTAGATCGCATGATATCCATCATCATTCAAATAACATTTAAACATTCATAGAATTTACATTCACATAGTAGATTACATCATATCCATTATCATTCAAATAACATTTAAACATTCATAAAGGTTCATACGTCTTAAAAGTTCAAGTGTATCATTAATAGTTTCACTGTGGATAGAAAATAAAGGTGATTAGGCCTCCGATAATCCTAGTTGTCTAAGTCAAAAGGTGGTGTCACATACAACCAACCTTCGAGAAAATTATTCTCAAGGTGGTAAAAAAAAGTGAGGGATAATCTCGTCATAATGTCTCGGCATCCTCCCAAGTAGCAGATCCTAGACTATACTTGTCCCACTAGACCTTAACTTGGTCTACCAAACGGTTCCTGAGTTGTCAGACTCTACGGTCCAATATGAGTAACGGTTCTACCATGAGGGTTCCCGCTTACGATACCTACAATTCCTTCCAATTTAGTTTATGTGATTCATCAGCAACATAATGACATAGAACAAATACATGAAAAACATTATGAGTTTTATACAAGTGGGGTTGCAGTACGAGACGATAGGAAATGGGTCCAATTTTCTCTTAGATTTTTAACAGTCCTATAAATCGAGGTGACAAATTTGTCCCCTTCTCGAACTGAATGGTACTCTTATTAGGCCTGATATGAATGAAAACTTGATCTCCCACTTTATAAATTTGGTCAGTCCTGTGTGCATCCGCATAACTTTTTTATCTATCTGGTGCTTCCTTTAGTCTCTGCCTAATCTGAATCACCTATTCCTCCATCTCTTGAATCAATTCTGGCCCAATTGTTACTCGGTCTTCTAATATTTCCCAACTCAACGGTGTTCTGCATGGCCTTCCATACAGAGCTTCATAGGGTGGCATTCCGATGGAGCTATGAAAATTGTTATTGTAGGCAAACTCTACCAAAGGTAGGTACTTTTCCCAATGGGTTTGATTATCCATGACATACATCCTAAGCATGTCTTCCATGACTTGGTTTACTCTCTCAGTTTTCCCATCCATTTCAGAATTACAAGCTGTGCTTAATTTCAACTAAGTCCCCAACACTGACTGCAAACTTGTCCAAAACCTATAAGTGAATCTGGAGTCCCTATCTAAAATGATCTTCTTGGGTATCTCGTGCAAACGGATGACTTGAATTACAAACACATGTGCCACATCAGTGACATCATAAGTGTCTCTAATCGGAATAAAATGAGCACTCTTAGTTAACTTATCAACTATTACAAGAATGGCATAGTGTCTATGAGATGTGAGCGAAAACCCCACAATAAAATACATAGAAATGGCTTCCCACTTGGACATAGGAACATCATGTGGTTGTAGGAGACCTGTCGGGTGATGGTGGTCGACTTTCACTTGTTGACACTTTAGGAACTTGGCGATGAAATGGACTACATCACGCTTCATGCTTACCT
This sequence comes from Picea mariana, assembly GCA_032191745.1. Taxonomy (NCBI): domain Eukaryota; kingdom Viridiplantae; phylum Streptophyta; class Pinopsida; order Pinales; family Pinaceae; genus Picea; species Picea mariana. The sequence goes on from JASDQU010101917.1 coordinate 134,582, forward strand.
ATAAGAAGATCTTCCTCATGTCTGCGTACATTTTATTCACACCCAAATGCGCACAATAAAGTGCTATATGGGATTCCTTCAGTATAATTCTTCGAATATCCCCACTTTTGGGGATGTACATCCTTCCTCGGTATCTTAATATTCCATCTGCTTCCAGGCTATATCCTTCATACTTTGGATCTAATTGCCTCCCACTTTGGAGGTTTGAAGTAACCTTTAAATACCAACTATCTCCAAGGAGTTGCGTCAACACGCATTCCCTTAGATTGAATTTTAAGGGTACCAAGGAGAAGACATGTGGTCTCCTACTCAAGGCATCCGCGACCACATTTTTTTTTCCCTTGATATATGAAATACCAAAATCATACTCACTCATGAACTCACTCCATCGCCTCTGCCTGGAATTAACATCCCTTTGAGTGAAGAGATGTTTTAAATTTTCATGGTCCGTTTTGAGCTCAAAGTTTCGCCCCACTAGATAGTGCCTCTAAAGTTTCAGAGCTAGCATTACAGCTGCCAAATCTAAATAATGAGTAGCATAAAGCTCCTCTTGTTTCTTTAACTTCCTTAATGCATACGCTATCACTCCTCCATCCTGCATTAGCACGGCCCTCAACCCTTGCTTTGAGGCATCCATGCAGATTGTGAAGTCATTTTCCATATCCGACACTTGTAGAATTGGTGCACTAGTTAGTAACCTCTTAAGCTTGATGATGGCACTATCACATTCTTCTTTCCATTCATACCTGACCCCCTTGCGTTGCAAAGTGGTGATGGGTTTCGTTATTTTAGAGAAAACTTCCACAAATCTTCGATAATAACCTTCTATCCCCATGAAGCTTCTTACCTCATGAGCATTTTTCGGCACTGGCCATTCCATAATGGACTTTACCTTTTCTGGGTCCACAGAGATTCCTTCACCAGAAATGATATGACCTAAATAGTGAATTTATTTCTGGAAGAAGGAACACTTCGACAACTTCCCATAAAATTTGTTCTCTCTAAGGCAGGACAACACTACTTGCAAGTGTTCCTCATGTTCTCTTTCATTCTTGGAATAGATGAGGATGTCATCTAGAAATACTTGTACAAAGTGGTCTAAATACTTCTGGAATACACCATTCATGAGGCTCATGAATACTGCTGGAGCATTGGTCAATCCGAAAGGTACTACAATGAACTCGTAATGCCCAAACCGAGTTTGAAAGGCAGTTTTAGGAATATCTCCCTCCTTAATCCTTAATTGGTGATACCCTGATCTCAAAACAATTTTTGAGAATACCACTGCTCCTTTCATTTGATCGAAGAGATCATCTATCCGTGGCATTGGGTACATATTTTTCACTGTAGCACGATTCAAGTCCCTGTAATCTATACACAATCATAAGGAACCATCCTTCTTCTTCACAAAAATTACTGGTGCACCCCAAGGTGAGACACTGGTCCTTATTAGCCCTAAGTCGAGTAGCTCTTTCAACTACATCTGCAACTCACAAAGTTCTGGCACTGTCATCCTATACGGATTCTTGGAAATTGGTTCTGCACCAAGTTTTAGCCCAATAGAAAAATCAATCTCCCTCTCAGAAGGTAACCCTAAAAACTCATTCGGAAAAACATTCCTAAACTCTGACAATACTGGGTACTGATCCAAGGAGGGTCCTTTCCTTTCATTCACTGCTTCCACTACATAAAGTTGACACCCTTGCCTCATGCATCATTTAACCTTCATATTTGAGATAAATCATAGAGACACCTTTCTCCGTACACCATGGATCTCTATTGGCCTTCCTTCATCGTCAACACAAAGCACCCTTTTTGCAAAACAATCTACCATAGCTTGATGGGATTCTAACCAATCCATTACAATGATTAGGTCATATGTCCTGAGAGCAGTGACGTATAGCTTCAACCTGGTAGTACACACTCCCAGGTCTACTAGACAATTATCAACGCTAGGTCCTACCACTTGTTTTTCCCCCGAAGCCATCTCGACTTGTTTAAATTCATCGTGCTTGTAGGCTTCCAACCCACTCTTTTCTAAAACATATGGTGAAATGAAACTATATGTAGCACTATAATAAAATAAATGTTAACATTGATATGATTTAGCATACCCAACGACTCCACCATTGTGGATTGATATTCTTCCTAGCGATTATTAACTGTTGCATAAATATAGTGGCTACCATTTGCTCTTCCCATCAGAGCCTTTCCTTCTCTATGCACAAATCCTGCTTGCAACTCTGGGAAATCATGCTGGTAATGGGGTCCTCCACATCCCCAACATGTAACATGAGATTGAACCTGCGCACTCCTCTATGACACTCTCTGAAATGAGTTCCTTCCCCTGGAACCCCTGGCCCTACTAGTTTCTCCCTGAGAAGGTCGTGAACCTGCCTACATCATTGGTGATGAATGGGATGCTACACTCGCTGCCATTGAAATACCTCTGGCAACTGTCCTTGGCGCGACTCTATTACCATAAGGAGGTGGCCTAGAGATTCCTCCCCTGGAGAACGTCCTAAGGGCCTTCCCCACAAATCCAGGATGATGTGGAAAGGTCGATCACATACCTTTGTTTAAGCTCATGTGTTCCTCAACATAACATGCATTTTCAACTGCTTCCGCTACTGAAGACAGTTTCCACATCCATACCATGGCCCTTATCTTAGGGTTTAACCCATAGACAAAGTGTTATGCCTGTCGTTGATCATTATCCATGTATGAAACATATTTTACCAATTCCATGAACCTGATCTCATACTCTTCCATGGTCCTCTTTCTCTGTACTAGAGCATGAAATTCTCCCACCTGCTATTCCTCGTAGAAAGATGGTAGATATTTCCTTCGAAACCTTTCCTCAAAAATTTCCCAAGAGATGGTGTCTGGGGTAAGGTGCAACTACCTCTCTAAGTTGCCCCACGAGTTCAAGGTGTTGTCCCTCAACTGAAAGATTGCTATTTTTTCCTTTGATGTGGAAGCATAGTCTCTTAAGGCGAAACATCGTGTCATTCCTTCCAACCACGCCTCTGCACGTTCACTGGCATGACCCTAGAAAAACTCTGGAAGTTTGATCTTCTGTAGTTCTCTAGTGATGTACTCGGGTGGAGGCCCTCCCCCTAAATCCCTCGATGCTTCAGGGTTACCCACTCCAGATGGTGGGGGCTACACTTTGATCCCTACTGGTTGACGCCCCTTTAAAGTCTCATTTATGACCTACAAAGAGCAAAAAATGAGAGCTAATTCAGGCTATGGTGGTGGTGGCGTTGGCGGTCCTTGCGGTGATGCATCTCTGCCTCGATTTCCTCGAGTCGTAACCATCCTATATAATTGAATCTGTATCAACCAAAAGTTTGTCAGGGAGAGTCTAAGGAAATTCACATTTGCGCAACTTAAACTTGAAAACATAGGGTTAGGCGTAAGTGTTTTTTTTACTAATATGTAAGCAGACGTTACTCTATTTAGGATAAGTGGCTAGGTCAAGGTTGAAAGCCTCTAAGATCGATGTCTTCGCCTAAGAAAACTATTGACTCCCTCACCTGGTAGACACGCTAGCACTGTACCACACTCACCAATCACCCTATCTTACCTACTTAGTGCGCATGAAGCCCCTCCCGACTTATCCTGGTTTAAGTCCTTAAACTTTTCGTTTAAAACTAATTAATTAGTCACTTTAATTAGTTTTAAATTTAAACATGAATCATAAATTTAAATACAATTTAAAAATAAATTTAAAACATTAATTACTAATGATTAATTATTAATTCCATTCCAATGATTAATTACTTTTAATTAATCACATTAATTATACTTATAAAACATACTTAATCACCTTTGATTAATCATATTTACTTTTATTTTATTTTATGTAACTAATATTACTTACTTTAATTGTATTTTATGTAATTAGTCATACTTAAATACCTTTGATTAATCACAATAATTAGTTTTATTTTTAAACATAAATTTAAATATATATATATATATATATATAT
>JASDQU010101917.1:153992-173497 GCA_032191745.1 Picea mariana
AAACCTATGTATGTGATCAAGGAATCATACAATAAAACACAACAAGCTTTATAGGAAAGAATCATATTACTGTATCATATTAAATGTGAAAGAGAGATTACAACCATGGCCTTGATGTCATAAGGTCCCTTCCAACTGTCCTTCGTTCCCCACACACTTTCACTCCAAGAATTCTTAGAGCATAGATCTGATAATATTCACAATCTATCTTGACAAAGTGGCTCATCTAGCCAAGCTAAAAATCTCCAAAACTCAATCCAATCCAAGCTAATCCCAAAAGCTCCAAAGCTAACCAAAGCTGACTTTCTCCATGAGAACTCCTCTCCTTTTATAAGTTGAAGAGGATAAGGTGAGGAGGTTAGGATGATCCCACTAAATCATGAAAGCGAGTAAGATCCAAACCATTATGATGCCACCTCACCATAGAAGCTTCTCCTTCTAGAAGATTCGAGAAAACACTTGTTTTTCCCACGTGTAGGCATTCTCGCACCCTGCCTATAGAGCAACCTGCTGTTATTGGATAAATCCGTAAGTGCGGACACAAACCGGTCTCCCTAGATCCACCTGGATCTAGAACAAAACAGGACAGAATAATACTCTTTCCCTAGATTTAGACTATTGAATGCCAGATCCTCCACGACCTATCCATTAGACCGTCCAGCTATTCTAGGTGGCACCATGAGAATGCCTCCACGTCCCAGAGGGCAGAGTTGACTTGAATTGTTCCTGATCCCGAGAAAGTAGTTATTAAAGTTGTTGGAGGTGGTTAGACATCGTCTCCGCCATAAATGGAAAGTCTAGAAAATAATTAAAGGCAGGTCGATTCATTTGTAGGACAGTCAAGAGTCTGATTGTGTCTGTCATAAGTGCACGATCGTCTAGAGTCTGCATGCACAGACTGCCAGAAGACATGCAGACACAATGTTTTTAATGCAGTGTCTCGTTTTCACTGTTGTTGTTTTAGTTTGAGTATATGTAGGTGTTGTCTCCATTTTTTCTTCTATTGATGGTTGAGCTAGGCTCTCAATTGTAAATTTTTAACGAAGCTCTGGTTGCTCTGGTTATGTATTGGAACTTGAGACTTCTTGCCTTATGAATGTCGGCTTCTTTCCATCTCTTTGTTTACACTGTGTTAGAACAACTTGGAATTGGAGGATCCAGTCGAGTTGCGCTGTTATAGGATGATGTAGGTTGGATCAATGTAATAGTTGCATTGTCTCTAATCATTTCTTGTATTTTCTCAATGCTAAATGATTTGGAATTGGAGGATCCAGTCAAGTCACCCTTCAGTTCCCTGAAACTCAGAACCAAGAGTATCTTGTATTCTGAGTTTTTCTTCCTCAATCTGCTGAAAGGCCTAATGCTCAAGGCAGTCTTGCTCACTCATCTCACCAAGTCTTCCACCTGCTCATTTTACAATCAACTCACTGACGAAAGTTAGATCAAGACCTCCTTTATTCTTTACATACTAGGCCTGGTCCCTGAGTTAGAGTGATACCTTCCTGGGTCTCTACCCATTCGATCACCCATTAAATTTATTTGTGACATAAACTGATGGGCGTTGGGCTCTGCTCCTATAGAAATCTAGGAGTGACTTCTAACACTAACACAACCTACTTATTCAAACCACAAGCTTGAAAACCCACCTCTTCAAACCACAGACCTAACAACCTGCTTCTTTTCTACAACTCTTAAGTCAACCAAGTAACCACAGTAGCAAAAACGTGTAAGGAAATGGGCGACTCAACAAATTACATAATTTCACAATGGTAGAGGGTTCAACAATGGTGGAAAAGGATGACTGCGTGCCTTCTCATTGTGTGAGTGAATGGGACAAATGATGTCAAGAATGGTCAGAATGGTGAGAGTGAACTCCCATAATGATGGAATTTCCCACATAAATTTGTATGCATCCTGGATGACACTTGGCTCTCAAAGAGCTCATTCCTCTCCACTTGGAGTTCATTCCTCTCCCCAAAAGAACTTAAGATAACATGTTTTATTTTCAAAATCTTAGTAATTTAGGAAATAAATTATAATATTCCCTTGGGTTAAGCCCTCAATCTTATCCCCCTTTTCCTAGCCTTGCAACCCCTTTCCCTTTCCCTTACTAGTGGACCTTAGTCCCCCATAAATATTTCTTTGTGGTTGATCTACACACATCGATGTATTTTTATTAATGATCTTCATAATTACATATAAAAAATCATGCTCATTAGCCTTATCATCTAAGCTCTCCGACATAATAAACACATAATCCTTCCATCTTATAAAAATTTATCTCACCATCCTATAAACATCATTAAACATCATTACGATTCAGCAGGGGATCGGCCTTGGGGTATTACAATGTGGGTTCTTGGAAGAGATACCCATAATGATCGACATATTCCTAAAATCAATGGTGTATTGTTGTGCATTGTTACTCTACCTTTTCTTGAAGTAGTGCCAATAGATCCATTGGTCCTCTACATACCCAATAGGATAGAACTAAGAATTAATGAGGGTTTTCAAATTCTCCCACTTAGTTACTGGTGGATCAACCTCCATCCTAAGTGTCTCTGTGTGACTTTCCCACCAATTTAAAGGATGGCCCTCTAAATTCAATTGGAAACTGGTATCTTTTTCTCCTCATCTATATGGTGAACATTGAAATAAACTTCTAGTTGCTGCAACCAATGATTCCGTTTTAATTCATCGATTTCATCCTGGTATGGATTTATGTCCATTTTTGATTCCATATTGAATAAGGAATATGAAGGTTTTATGGAAGTAGAAATCGACTTCTCTTTCCTGAGTTCTTTCCATGGCTCATTTTTTGGGTCTTCATTATCTCTTGATTTCCTGTTTGATTTGATCTCTGAGTTTGAGCCTCGAACTTCTCCGAATGGTCCAATATTTCTTACTAGATCCACCATGAGGAGGGACATATTGTGTGATATGTCATTGAATTTCTCTTCCAGCCTCACAAATGTCTCTTCTACCAGATCTCAATAGTTGTTATGAACATAGTCATTGGCCATGGATAGGGTTCTATGAATTTCTTCTTAAACTAATTTCTATATCCATGCTAATTTTCATAAATACCCCAAGAAAACATGTTCTAATACCAATATGATCTGTAAAATTTGATGGATATTCCACTAGAACAATTCATCACAACATACTTGATAAACAAAACTAAAATCTACACTATGAAGGTTAAATTCCTTTAGATTCCAGAATATTTAGTGATTTATTTTGTGCTTATGGATGAAATATATGAAACGTGAAAAATAGAGAATAGTATAACAAAATCACACACATCCAAAAAATAACAAAATAATTTCTCTGGGAAACCCTTATGGGGGAAACCAATATAGAAGGTGAGTTTTCCCACCTCTCTTTGTTTTGGTATGGAAATAATGTGAGTACAAAGGAGAGGGAACTCTTTATGGATTCACTAGAGACCTATGGAATTTTAGGATTCTAAAAAAAATTACCCCTCTCTATTATTTTGTTTAATTTCCCACTCCAAGGTTTTTAGATCTTCTATGGAAAAATATACAATAACATAGAATGGAACAAGATACAATAAGTTTCCCACTCCTAGTTGTTCTTCTATACTATCACAATTGAGATTTATTGTTGTAACTTCCATCTTTGATGGTTATTGAATATAATACATAATTTCATGATCCATTTATGTTGTCAAAGTGTTCTTAGACTTAAGAGTTTTATTAGGAAACATATCTCAAGAGGCCCCCCTGGTATGTGTTGTGTTTTCATTCAATTATTTCAGTTGAATTAGCTTGTGTTTGTACATTCATCTCATTTCTTCCATTTCTATAACTATAGAATGTTGTACATTGGGCTCAATGCTTCATTCAAGTTTCACAACATGTGTTAACCCCCTCTCATGGATCCTAACTCTAGAGATTGTGGCAAAGACCTAAGCCTTCATATTTTGGTCTAACAAAAACCATAGTCCAACAAATGGTATTAGAGTGATAGGTATCGAGTTCAAAACTCACCCAACACATGCTAGGGGGGATATTGTTGGAAATTGGGTTTACCGCTTCCCACAAATTTCACGACATGGGTTAACCCCCTCTCGTGGATACAAAATTCGACAATTTTGGAAAAGACTAACACCTGTCAGTTTTGGTCTAATGACAATTGTAGTCCAACATAGACAAGTTGTTGTAATTTCTTGCATGGATCAATTCCTGTAACTTTCCAGAATTGAAGGAAAATTATGTACACATAGAAACTCCAGTAATCATCACAAATTACAGGAAATTTGTTGTACACAGTAATTCCTATAATTTTCTACAATTGTAGGAAATATTGTAACTTCTATAATTACACATAATTTCTAAATTTAATAGTTAGGTTTGAACAAATATTATCTTAGTGATTAAATTTCGTTCAAGAAGTGTGTGTTAGATTAATTTATCACTTCATTGAAAATAATTTATTTCTTGTACTTTTCATCCAGTTTAGAATCAAACAATGACTCATAAATTAGGGTGTTTCACTCGACTTTACACTATTTGATAGAAACTGAGTATGAGTATAGATATACACCTAGCATTTGCATCTAAAATAGTGGTTCAACCAATTGAGGGTTAAATAAGTCCCTATGGTCATGATAATAAATGTCAGTTCCCGATTTATATTATGAACCTTATTGATTCAAGTTTGCAATACATTCACTTTTCCATAATAATCTTAAGTGACTACCAAGTTAGTTTTGCATACATAGCGCTGACACCTAATAAGTTTACTTACCCTTGATTGATAGAAAATGCTTCATAATTTAGTTAACTTAACATACAACTAAAATACCTAACATTTTGGCACTGTTGTTGGGGATATGTCAAGGAATCATATTCGGAAGTCACAAGTTTTTTGTTGTGTTTAATCTTCTTGCGTTTTATTTTTCAAATTTTAGAATTTTTCATCTTGCAAAGTTTTCTTATATTATCAGGTCGTTAGAATTTTTCTTGAATTTTGGTTGTTCACACATTTAGTACAAGGACTACAAACGGTAATACAAGATGTAAGAACCTATGCATTCACTTTAGTGAGTATGCATGAGTCCTAGTCATGTGTGATTTACATGAATAAATCAAATAGGCTTAAAGAAAATAAAGGTAGGTTTTTTAAATCAACAAAAGGAGTTTTTTCATCTATATCATAAAACCCAAAAGCAGTAGAAAAACTAAATTTTTTGGATAAATAAAGACCCCCCACCAAACCACGTACTAAATCATCTACACAACCACCCATTACATCATCTACACAATCATCTACTAGATCAACGACCAAGCCACCCATCAAAACATCCACAAAACACCCCACTACTAACTTGCTTATAAGTAATAAATGGAAATGTATTGTTGCAGTGAGCACAAAGAAGACACAAACAGAGGAAATTGTTCAAAAATTCAAAGACCCAGGAGACACACCAAAAGGTTGGGATACATTCTTTTGGATCTTTTGGGGAAATAAAATGGTTGATGAAGAATCTCATATAGGAGGAAGAGGTCCAAGAGGTGGAGGATAAAAATAGAGAATACTAGAAGGAGGAGGACAAAGAGAAAGGGGTCTAAATGATGAAAGATATAGAACATGAGATGAGGAAGAATAATTTACTTTTAGTTTTACTATCTTAGATATGCCTACAACATTTGGTAATGAGCTAAAAATGAAAAACATTCCACCTTCCATCTTCCTAATTTCTATGGTATGGCCTCTAAAGAAAATCATTCATTCTTATTTGAATTTGATATTTTATCTTGCACATATGGATATAATGATGATGCTTATAAGTTTCCTTTGTTTCCTGCCACTTTGAAAGGCACTGCCTTAAAATGGTTTATGGGCTTAGGAGAAAGTACCATCAGATATTGGGACACCATGAGGAAAACTTTCCTTAAGAAATATCAAGCTTATTGAAAGCCACGATATTCCAAGGAAGAAATGTTTATGATGGTCCAATAAGAGGATGAGAGTTTAGAGGACTATATGGAGGGGTTTTTGTATCATTTGTAGAAATAAAAAAAATAGTTCTTCAAATCTTGATGTTATTCGTACTATATTTTTAAAGGGAATTAAGGATGAATATATTGATATTCTTAACCTCATGGGATATGGGGATATTTTATCTTTGTCATTCAAACAAATTTATAATATGTGCAAGAAGTATTCTAGATGCAAAGCCAACGCTATAAAAGGATAGCAAGATATTCTCTCAAAAAGTCACCAAATTAGCAAAGGGAGTATTATTAGTAGGGATGAAATTGGTAACTTGTTAGAAAATTTCAAAACTAAACTTCTTGGTACATTAACTTCTCAATTTTATGCTTTTAATGCTAAGAAAATACAACAAGATGAAGCAATAGCCTTAGCTATTTTCTATCCTAGTTGTAGAAAGAAGCATCCTAAAGATGAGTGTCCATTAAATAACATTCAAATTTGCGAAATTTGTGCAAAATATCATAAGAGAGAAAATTTTCCTTCACTTCCCAGACTAAAATCAGTTTACAAAGGACATAATGAGGCAGCATAAGCATTTTATACAATTACACCTAGGAGGCCGTGGTAGCCACAACCACCAGGTATGTCACAAAATTCTTGTAATACCTCATTTTTGAGTCCCTGTTTTAATAATGTAATTTGTTTATTTGATGAAATTCCAGAGTGATGTTGATGGGCGAAATTGACTGTCCATCAACTGAGAGAGTGGAACCGGTCCGGGGTTGTCTAATAACCCAAGCCGTTTGGAATGAACCACCCTGACGAGTTTAACGACTCCATTGGCCGCTCTAAGGTCCTAAGAAAAACTAAAGAGGAAACTAATCTAAACTAACTAATCTAACTGAAACAAATAAAACAAACTAAAACAAACTAAAACTAAATACAAGAAACTAAACTAACTAAAAGAAACTAAACTAACTAAAACTAATAAAACAAACTAACTAATATACTAATCTAATTAAAACAAACTACTAAATTAAATTAAAACTAAATACTAACTACTCTAACTATTATATACAATCTACTAATTATTATCACACTAACTCTATTAATCAGTTGTCTAATTACTAGTTATATTACTTATTCACAAATATACAATATGAACAATCTACAGATTCAATTAAAACCTGCAAAACTCGTGTGCTTTCTGTCCTAGGACAACGAGATATGTTTTTTTATTTTAATATTTTATGAAAAAGAAATAAAACTACTGAAATTAAACGATCTAATATATTTACTGAAATTAAACAATCTAATATAAATCTATCTAGACTTATATCTAAACTACTTAATGAAAACAACAAAGAAAAGATTAACTGACCTAGAAGTGCTCCTAGTTTATCCTGTGTATGATAACTTTGAAGCTGTTCAATGGAAGTAAACTCGCACCGGTTAGTCCAGAAGCTTCTCGTAAACGATTAGCTGTGCTGCTCTTTAAGTTGTTTACATGACAAACAAAACATAAAAAATCATAACAATCGTATGATTATAAATCTCTGCAATAAGGGAAACCTGTTATGCAAAAACTTATATTAAATCATTTAATTCGTGAAGAAGATAAACCTGTCATTCACAAACTGAATTAGACAATTGTTATGTCTTTTATACAATTGGAAGAAACTAGATATGGATCACAGTGATTAAAATTATATCATTTGCACATGATCAAGATAGCTAAAGTAGTCATAAACCATATAGAAATTGATATACACAACATGAAACAAAATGTTGATATAATGAGAAGCTAAAGCTGTGACAAAACACCAAATTCTACTTCAGTCTGTATTATAACTCCATATCCTTGTTCTCCCACGAATGAGGATGAACATTATTACAAAAATCATAAGTATATATAAGTCTCTCCACAGGGTAAAACCTCCCTGTGGATAATATCAAAATGTTTTACATAATCTGGGAAATATCCCAAAATCAACTAAACTAGGAAATCAAAATGCAAGTGAAATCTTTGAAATATCCCCTAACTKCTCATCAAAGCCACTGTCATTTCGAATTGATCTGCAATAGACAAAAAATAACCATTTAGAAAGACATTTCATCAACAAAAAAATAAAAAATTGATCCTACTGACTTAGCTACAGAATCATCTGATTCTGTAGCTAGTCTAAAATAGCATACAGGACCAGATAGCAATCAAATGAAATCTTTTCAAAATAATTAAATCCAATTTAATTTTCTTTTAATAAACATTAAAAAACGAATCACTAATGGTTCAAGTAAATTTATCATTCAAATTAAAAAAAATCGAAAGAGATGCAATCGAAACAGGATAAGAATGTTCTGTTTTTTTAGTTGCCATAAAATCGGGTCAAATAGTAATCAAAATGTTTCATATCCAAATGAAATTAATAGTGAATGATATCGTATAAGATACGATGTAATCCAACACAATCATAATCGATACAATCATAATCGAACACAATCATAATCGATTTGTTACGACTGCATAAGATTTATATTGTTTTAATCAAATGCCAATATGGAAAGGCTGTTACGATTATAGTCAAAATGAAACATGCATAACAACATCAACCAAACTTTGCCATAGACTCTGATCGCTGAATGTTACATAATCAACAGAAAGGATCAAAATAATGATCACAACCATCAACAACAGTGATAATCATTAACTGGGCGACAATCGAAACAAATCGTGACTGAGTCAAATATAGAAACAAATCGTAATCCTGGGCATAATCACTTACGTTCCCCAAATCAAATTTAAACAATATATTTGTTGCAATATGAATCGAACTAATAACACGGTCAAACAATGCAAATCGATTGGTTGGGTATAACAGTTATGGTTCGTATCTATTCACAATTTGGTTATGCATTAATAGAATGGTATTCGAATTGGTCAAAAAACACATGGAATATAAAATCATAACAGTTAACCATTATTGCCAACCGTATCGTATAGAATATAACCAATTTCGAATCGAAACATTGACTGTGTTTGAAATTGAAATACCAGAAATAGCTTATATTTAGAAAAGATATTAACAACTTCAATAAGCAACAGAGTATTCAATTGAAGCCAAATTGAAACAATCAAATCCATACCACGATAAATCGAATCAAAGCTAAATCCAATCAAAACTAATCCAGGAAATGAAATTCAATTAATCAAAACAAAATTATGCATATAGTGCATGCTTATGTGTAAAAGAAAATCCACGCTATAAACAGAGCTTATGAGTTTGTCATATAAAGAGGTGATAGTCATACCAGTGAGGCTGCTCGAGCTATGCCAGCTTTGAGTTAACGACCGCTGTAGCAGACTCCACATTCTTAAACAAAATTGAACCTGTTGTTCGCTGTTTCTTGTCAGTGGTTTGAAGCTCAGCCCTTTGTCTGGTAAGCCTTGCAACTTGATCCTCCAGAGCATTAATTCTGGACTGTAGCATTGGCACATCAAGGTAATACCTTTCTAACCATGAGCCACACTGATCACATGGTGGAGCAGCTGGTTGAGATAGAGAAGGAGGGGGTTTTGACGAGTCACTGGGGGTTTCACAAGGCATTTTAATGCCTGGGAAGTCAGGTTCATTTTGCAAGCAAGGTGGTAGGTTTTTGACAAAGTCGTATGAGGGTTTGGTACACAGACCTTCCGAATAGGGATACTCACTTGCCAGGTAACGTTCCACCTCTGAGTCAGAATCTTCACTCACCATGACAGGGTCAGGGTTGACAGGAGGTTTCGGTTTGTTTCTCGCCATGCGAGAGATTAATAGGCCATTCTTTTTGCCTTTGGAATTCGCATTAGGTTTGTCTTTAGGCCTTTTAGCCACGGGTTTAACAGTTTTCACATCTGTGTTCACGGATTGGGGTAGGTCGATAGGTGAGTCGGGTAGGGGTTTAGGTAACAGAGCACTATAAGGCACAGGGGGTACAGACTTGCTCTTTCTCACCACAGATTTGTAAACCTGTGGTGGGCTTGAGTCCTCAAAATTATTGCGATTAAGAAAATCATTCCAACAGTCTCGGTGTAACCCCAAATGACAAACCACAAGCATTTTAATTAACCCAAAGTGAAAAAGGCTGTTATCGGCCTGGTTCTGTTTGTATCTTTTATACATTTTAAACAAACTCCTATGCAAGTAATAAGGCATATTAAGCTCATATCCCATGAAAACCATAAGTAGCTGAAGGTGGTACAAGAAAATGAAACCATACCGGCCCTCGCAGGTGATAAACTGCTTGGTTATCATCAGCAAGTTGTGCCAACGTTGCTTGAGCATATTCGCGGGCAAACCTTTGTCACAGGAGCTCACCCTTCGTGACTGGAAGAGAAATGTCCACGGGACATCTTCCACTTTGCAATTTTTTGACCATTTCTATCCAGTAGCAGGCAGACCGGTAGCCAAACTGAGAAATTGCTCGTCAATTTCCAATTGGACATCCCCAATCTTGGCTCAACAGCCATCAAAGGTTAATGCGAATTGCCGAGCCACGCAAGGGTTAAAGCCATCAAACTTTCGTATGAACGGGAGCCATCCAAATTCCTCAAGGTCGCTATAAGCACTGTCGAACATCAACAAAGATTGGCAACCATTGGGTTCAGCCCTTACGACTGGAGCCATGGTGCGGGCGCATGGTAGGGTTTGGATTGAACACAACAATACACAAAAGTAAAAATCGTTTGGGCTAACAGTTGCGAACGATGAAAGGGGAAGCAAATTAATGTGCGCATGCGAGGGTGGTGGGTTTATCACCGCCATGCAGCATAGTAATGGCAAAGTACAACACTGTTCAATCAATCATAACATCATTCAAACCAAAATATTCGGCCAACCCAAGAATTAAATGGTGGATAACATACCAATGCACCATTAATCAATGTAAAACCAAAACCATAAATTAAATATGCTCCATTGTATAACTTCAAACTATTTCCATTCAATATGAAATCAAACTCATATGTTACCCACGCGCTTGTTGCATAATGTGTAATTGTGACAAGAGATAAAATCGATAAGCCAAGAGTTTATAATAATAAGGATCACATCATATAAAAACCAAAATCAACCATGACCCCTATATAATCAAGTATAACCCATAAATTTACATGCTCAATGCCTTATCAATCAAATAAAAGTCAAGTTGCGCAATTAAAGTAAGAATAGGCAAATGGACATAGCTCGAAAAATCATTCCAGCCACTTAATAATAAACCAAAGATAAAGTGCCACTCAAAATATCAATAAAAGACCATGACAGTTCAAATAATGATAGAGGAGTTTTCGTGCTTACAGTCGTGAAAACTAAATTGAGACCAATTTGCAAGTATCACATGAAATGAACATATTGTCTATGCGACGATAATTTGAAGTTCAAGAGACATAGGTGTAGGCAGCTTATAGGGAAATGGAAGAAATTGAATTGGCTGCCAACATTGGCAACACATTGGGAGAAGCAGTTATCTCTGTCGAAAGAAACAAATTCAGATTAGGACAACAAAGAAAAATTTAACTCAAAAACAACCATCAGAAAATCGTACAAACATCATCATCTACTATCTTTTCCAGCGATGTTTTAAAAGATGAAAACTAATAACAGTCTTAAGATCAACAAGTCATGATATTAATGATAAAATCTTCGATACTGTTGGCATGGCCACTGCTGCCAGCAGGCGTCCATAGCCTCGACAGGGTTGCCATTTAACCCACTTCGACGTCTATAACCTGTCAAGAAGCTCTAGATCAGAATAAAGGACATTAAATAGGTTTCTTATAATTTTTTACAGATTTTCATTTACTCAACATTTCTTCACTGCCAACAGGCTTGTTCAGTACCCCGACGAAGTTGTCTTGGCGCCATGCTTGCATTTACCCGCTGCCAGCGGACCTGTTTAGTATCCCGACAGGTTTACAAACACTTCCCATAGCTCTTATTAACATTTTTATTTTGTTTTTCTTTTATGGATAGCTGAGCGGGGTGACGCTGAAAATCCTGATATTTTATCATATTTTTTTCAGAACTCATCAGAAACTTTGACATTGTCCTTTATTCAGCTCCAAAAATGTTTTATTTATAAAACAACTTACTATGATGGGGAGACATCCTTTTGATTCATTCCTTTACGGAAAAGGGACAGCGTAAAAATATAATAGATGATCATGACAAACTTCACTCAGAGATTGAAATTAGTAAACTTCTTTCAAACAACAAAAATTTTCCAACATAAATATCAGTTTTTTAGAAATATATCACTGATGTTTGTACAATCTTTTAGAAATTATTTCAGCGAAGAAATTTTCCCATGGTCTTAATCTGAATGGCTCAGTGCAAAAATATGCATATGTTTCAAAAAACACAAAAAACTGATCAATCCAAACCAAAACCAAAAACAAAAGGAAAGGAAAAATAAAAACAAAAGGAAATATTTACATAATATACAGGGGTAATAATCAAGCGAAGTATCTTTTCAGGGCTTGGCCATTCACCGGATAGGTGTCAATCTGCCCTTCAAGATTCTGCAATCGAAAGGAACTAGGACCCAACTTTTCAGCAATCAAAAATGGCCCAAGTCACAAATTTTGAAACTTGGTGTGCTCACCCTTTCCTTCGTGTGGTTTGTCCCACTTTAAGACGAGATCGCCTACTTCAAAATTCCTATCAGAAGCAGAATTAGAATCGAACCAACTTTTAATCAGTTGTTGATGTTGGTCTAACTTACACTTAGCTTGGGTTCTTACTTCTTCTAACTTCATCAAAGCATTAATACGGCTTTCTAAAGGGGGACAATCTTCTTCTTGGACCTTTTGTGACAATTGAAGTGAAGGAAGAAGAATGTGAGGTGGCAGAATGGCTTCTCTTCCATAAACGAGAAAAAAGGGGGAATTACCTATAGCAGCTTTGGGTGTTACCCTATCAGCCCACAGTGCATTTAGTAGTGCATTGTGCCAGTTCTTGTGATTTTCAGCCACGGTTCTCTTGATAATCTTGATTAAGTTCTTGTTTGTCGATTCTACTAAGCCATTGCCCTAGGGGTAGTAACTAGCAGAATACTTCAACTTTATTCCTTTCTCTAAGGCGAAATCACTCATCTCTAGAGAAGAAAAGTATGAAGCGTTATCAAAGACTAGACAATCATGGATACCAAAACGAGTGATAATATTTGAGTTTAGAAAAGCGACCACTTGACTTGTGTTGACAGTTCTTAGCGCAGCGGCTTCAAACCATCGAGTAAAGTAACCAGTGGCTGTCACAATATACTTGTGCTATTGTGAGGATGGAGGGTTAATAGGACCTATGATATCAAGGCCCCATTTCTGGAAAGGAGAATCGACTGAAACGGGTTGCAAGGGGAAGGTTGGTTTTTGCAACTGCCCTGATGCTTTCTGACAGATGATACATTTGCGACACAAAGCATGAGCGTCCCTAAAAAGCGTGGGCCAGTAGTAACCAGCTCTTAAGACCTTATAAGCAGTGGTGTCTCCACCAAAGTGACCACCAACTTCTCTAGCATGCAACTCAAGAAAGACTTTCTCTACTTCATCTTTTTCGAGACAACACATCAGTACGCCATCAAAATTCTGATGAAACAGTATACCATTAACTAGATGAAAGGAGGTGGAGTTTAATCTCAACGCTCTTCTTTTGGCGGGTCAAGGTGACGAGGTGCTGATCCATGTTCAAGACAAAATCTAATATCGTCATACCAAGGACTTACGAAGTTTTGTGTGCAACAAATTAAACTTTGATCACGTTGTTCTTGGTTTGACGTATCATTATCTTCTCGCTGTTCGGTTTCTGAATCAACAACCAACTTACACAACCCTTGGCCTCTCACGATCTGTGCTGGGGTGATTTATAAGTCATATTCCTGCAAGGAGGTGAACCAGTTGGCTCTTTTCTCTTCTAACTCTTTTTTCACTAACAAGTTCCTTACGGCTGGGTAGGGGACAATGACCTTCGTCCTTAAGTTCAAAAGATATGACCGGAAATGCTTAACTGCTTTGAAAACATCGTAGGCTTGCCGATCGACCGCTGGGTAGTCAAGTTCAGCGCCTTTGAAAGAAGAGCTCATAAAGGCGATGGGTACTTCGTTGTTCTTGGAATTCTTCTGAGTTAGGACTGAGGCATAGGAATGATCAGAGGCAAAAGTATAGAGTGTAAAGTCTTGAGAGAAATCAGGGCTCATGAGAGATGGAGCGTCAATTATGGCCTTATTTATAGCATTGAAAGCTTGGTTTTCTATGGGTCCCCAGTGATATTGGGTGTCTTTCTTAATCAGATTTTGGAGAGGCCTGACCATTTCGAAGAAACTGGGGACAAATCTTCTCACGAAATTAATCTGGCCTAGGAAAGACTGCATGGATTTTTTGGATGTAGGTGGGGGAAGTTTAGCGATAACTTGAGTCCTCTCGGGGTCAATAATCATTCCATCACTAGACACAATGAATCCCAGTAATTTACCTTGTTCTACCACAAAGATGGACTTCTTTGGGTTCAAAGAGATGCCGTATTTACGACATCGTAGCAGAAAAGCTCGTAAGTGAGCTAGATGATCGTCTTTGTTTTTCGAATAAACAATGACATCATCTAAGTAGACTACTACAGAGTGATTGATTAAGCCTCTAAAAGCAATGTCCATTGCTCTTTGAAAGGTAGCGCCAACATTAATCAATCCAAAGGGCATTTTGCGATAAGCATAAGTGCCCCACGGGGTACGGAAGGTAGTTTTTAATTGACCTGGCAGAGACATCAAGACTTGGTTGTATCTGAAGAAACCATCCAGTAGAGATAGCCTCTCGGAACCAGATACTTGTTGAAGGATCTGTTCCATGGGAGGGACAGGATAATTATCTTTGTTAGACGCTTTGTTGAGGTTGCGGAAATTGACACAAAGTCGAATTTCCCCGTTTTTCTTCCGTACTGGGACGAGGTTGGATACCCATTGAGTGTGTCTAACAGGAAAAATTATTTTAGCACTTAGGAGTTTATTCAATTCTTTTTGTATGGTCAGTTCTAGTTTAGGATGCATTTTCCTCAGTTTCTATTGGAAGGGTAAGGTTTGGGGATTTATTGGGATGACATGCTGTATAATATTAGGATCAAACGTTTTAAGATCTTCGTAAGTCCATGCAAAGTCATCCTTGAATTCTTTAAATAATTTAACAAAAGCAGCTTTTTCTTGTCTAGAACATCCCAAGCCTAAGTTGATACACTGAGGGTTTTCACTAGTTCCTAAATTAACTTTTTCATAAGACAATGAGGAAATATTTGTTTTGGGATTGACCGTCTTTTTAAATTTATCTTCAAAATAATAAAACTTTTCTAGTCTAAAAATAGATTTGGGTATGAATTTTACCATGTTCGATAGAGCTTCAGGGGATTTCGGATTAGGTATTACCGTAAAGTCGTGCAAATTGTCGTCGTGTGTTTGTTAATCTATCACTGCGCCTTGAAAGGTTTCTTCCATGTGCAGAAAGTTAATGATCTGCTGATCATTATCAAATACTCTCCAGTTTGTGATATTGTCAGGAACAGATGGTCAAAACAATAGCTCCACGGAGAATGCATTTGGGGATAAGCCTTCTGCAAGAAGAAGTTTAGAGGCAGCATTATCTAGTAGATCTGCTTCAGCATTATTTAATCTAGGAATGGAATTTATATTAAAAGCAGAAAATTTGTTCATTAGACTCCATACCTCAGACTGGTAACTTTTGAGATGCGGGGAAAGGCAGTGTATAGAATCTCTTACCTGTCTGACTACTATCTCAGAGTCGCCGAATACAACCAGATTTTGAATGTGCATGTCTAAGGCTTTTCTGAGACCTTGTAATAAAGCCTCATATTCTGCGATATTTTTCGTACATTCAAATTCTAATCTACAAGGCAATAATGTCTTGTTACCTGCCGGATCAATAATGATGCAGCCTGCACCAGCTCCTTCTTTAGACTTGGAACCGTCGAAATATAGAGACCAAATTTGATTTCCATCAGGCTCATGGGTCTGTTGTATAGAAGCTGTTGGTTGCGTACATGCCACGATCTCGGACTGTTGTTGTGGATTGTTGATAGGTGAAGCTTCAGCCATAAAATTTTCGAAGAAGGTGTCCATACCTTGGACTTCAGGTGAATCAGCCGGAGGTGTGTATGGTTCATTGGGGTCATTCAAGTCTGTTACTGTGAACTTGAGGTAACGCTCACGATTCACTCTAATCTTGTTGGGCTTACCATTTTTTGGAAGCCATAAGTGAGACCAGTCCATCGCGAAGTAACCATGTAGCTGCTCCGACTAGTCCCTGCTCAAAAACAGACCATACACTTCTGGAATATCCACCACAATTATATCAATAACCTGATGAACCTTTGGGTTAGACAATAATCTAATCAATACATTTTTCAGTTCGCCTATAACTTTAACATCTGTTCTATCAAGTTATATGATTTTCAAGGAAGATGGTTCTACTTTAGTGTTAATCTTTTGGCAGACTGACCAAGGCATCACATTTGATGATGCTCCTGAGTCAACCATACAATTATGCACATTTCTGTTGAAGATTTCAAAAGTTAAAAGAAAAGGAGGTACATTCTTGCGAGTACTTAGAGTTGTAGCTTGTGGTTTCTTACTCGCGGTTTCTAATGCTACTTTATCTACATTATTCACATTATTTACATTATTATTTATAGGTGTTACAGGAAGGCTTCCTTTATCTTGAGGATCAGGATTACTTTTTGTGGAAGTCTTCTACGGAGCTTTGCTTTGCACAACCTTATTACCATTTGAATTACCATTCTTGCCATTGTCTAAAATATTTTGCAACATCTTTTGTAACAAAAATGGAAACTTCAACAACTCATAGATAGAAATCTTGGCCCTTAATTTTTTAAGATCTTCGACAACATCATAATCTAATTTAGGGTCGGCATTACTTTGTTTAGTTTCTACTGATTTAGATGGCTTTGGAGGTGAAGTTGTAGTGTTCTCGGCAGGAGGTTGGTTTGTTGTCTTGCTCCTAGTGTTGTAAGGGTGAACAGTCTCGAAGTTATCTTGAAAGATACTATCCGAGAAGTGTCCAAAGATGTTTGGAGAAGACTCTTCATCTTGAGTTGTTTCCTGCTCGACTTCCTCTTGAGGGATTTCGGGAGGCATCAAGTCATCTTGAGCTCCTAGAATTGTCTGGAGAGCGCATTGCAAACTTTCTAGGTTCAAGCCTTCAGGGTTTGGATTAGGCCGGTTGGCGGGAAAAGGCTTTCGGAAAGGAGGTTTGTAGGGTCCTTTACTCGAAGAGGCTTCCTCTGTTGACCTTTTTAAATCTATAACTTGATTAGATAATTTTTGTACAACTTTGGTTAAATTTTCCAAATCAGAGTTTTCAGGTTGTGTTTTGTTTTGTGTAGGTCTGGGGAGAATTTCAATCTTGTTTTTGGAAGAAGAAACAGTCTCAGTTTCGTTGCTAGAAGAGTCCTTAAGACTAAGTATATCTTTTTCAATCTGAGTAGCCTCTTCAAAGGCTTCTAACAACGTGGCATTTTTAGATCGTTTCACCCAAATAGCTATACTTTGACGTAGATATTTAGTGTAGTAAGCTATTACAAGACTCTCAGCGGGCATAGAGTCTGCAGGGATTCGATTTTTAAGTGTTAAAAATCTTTGATTAAAATCTTTAACTTTTTCTTTTGGGATCAATTTTAAGCTTGAAAGATCCATGACTAAGACTTCCGGAGGTTTACCATCTCCGAATTTTTCTAAAAAAAATGACTCAAACTTTTCCCAAGACACTATGGTATGAGGCTGTTGGGAAAAGTACCAAGTGGATGCATTACCCTCAAAAGTATAAGGGAACAACCTGCGGACAACGTCTTCATGTTCAATGTTACGGAGTCTGATGGCTAACATAAATTTTTTGATATGATCTTCAACTATCTGTTTTGAATCGGGATCAAACTTAGGAAGCCATTTCTTTGGATGCTTAGGTAAAGGGTGTTGGGCTCCAGGTAAAACTACAACATCCTGGTCCAACCAGGGTCTAGCAGGGTTTTTCTGATTTTCCATTGGGGTAGTGGGTGTCGAAGGACGAGAAGGTGAGTTGCCTTCGTCTGAAGAGGAATCTCCTCCAGAAGAGGAAGGAGATGAGGGAGGTGGTGAAGGAGGTATCCCAGATCCTCCTGCAGTAGGATTTAAGTTTGGATCTGTAGGATTCACAGTGAGGTTAGTGTCACCTAACTGTTCTCTAATATCAGAGAAGTCTAAAGGTTGACCCCATGGATGGTTTGGTTGCCTCAAACTGGCTAAAGCACTATGTGTTTTAATAAGAGATCGGTGGACAATCTCTTCCAAGTCACCACCTGTAGGATTAGGGGTTGCTGGCTCAACTGTGATCTGCGGATATTTGGTTGAAGTAGTTGCTATTTGAGGGGGAATATTATCTTTTGAATGGCTTCTAGTCACTATAGGTGATCTTTTAGGGGGGGGAGGAGTCTTGCGACCGCCTCGTGCCATTAATTAAGTTCAGGCCCTCCATCTAGCACCATTTTTTGACGGGCGAAATTGACTATCCATCAACTGAGAGAGTGGAACCGGTCCGGGGTTGTCTAATAACCCAAGCCATTTGGAATGAACCACCCTGGAGGGTTTAACGACTTCGTTGGTCGCTCTAAGGTCCTAAGAAAAACCAAAGAGGAAACTAATCTAAACTAACTAATCTAACTGAAACAAATAAAACAAACTAAAACTAACTAAAACTAAATACAAGAAACTAAACTAACTAAAAGAAACTAAAATAACTAAAACTAATAAAACAAACAAACTAAAACTAACTAATATACTAATCTAATTAAAACAAACTACTAAATTAAATTAAAACTAAATACTAACTAATCTAACTATTATATACAATCTACTAATTAATATCACACTAACTCTATTAATCAGTTGTCTAATTACTAGTTATATTACTTATTCACAAATATACAATATGAACAATCTACAGATTTAATTAAAACCTGCAAAACTCGTGTTCTTTCTGTCCTAGGACAACGAGATATGTTTTTTGATTTTAATATTTTATGAAAAAGAAATAAAACTATTGAAATTAAACGATCTAATATATTTACTGAAATTAAACAATCTATTATAAATCTATCTAGACTTATATCTAAACTACTTAATGAAAACAACAAAGAAAAGATTAACTGACCTGGAAACGCTCCTAGTTTATTCTGTGTATAATAACTTTGAAGTTGTTCGGCGGAAGTAAACTCGAACCGGTTAGTCCAGAAGCTTCTTGTAAATGATTAGCTATGCTGCTCTTTAAGTTGTTTACAGGACAAATAAAACATAAAAAATCATAACAATCTTATGATTATAAATCTCTGCAATAAGGGAAACCTGTTATGCAAAAACTTATATTAAATCATTCAATTCATGAAGAAGATAAACCTGTCATTCACAAACTGAATTAGACAATTGTTATGTCTTTTATACAATTGGAAGAAACCAGATATGGA
>JASDQU010101917.1:195247-215379 GCA_032191745.1 Picea mariana
TTCTTGTTGACGAAATAAAACATTTTCAGTGGTTAATGAGCACGCCGAGGGCTCGCCCAAACCACCGAAAGTCTCCTTTTTGCACCCTTTGAATAAACCAAGTATCAAGAAATTTATTGAAATATGAAAACAGAAAACTAGTTGAGCATGCATGTGACCACTAGTTTAGGAAATCCTCTACAAAGTTCAACCGAAAAGACGGTTTGACTTTGGGAGTTAACACGACATACATTCCGAGGAGATTCAAATCAATTTTTTTATAAACTTAAGATGATTCCTTACTATTTGTATGTGAACAGAGAGTCATGGAACCTTCTATGAGTTGTGAAAAATATAAATGTTTGGATGGATTTTGAGCCTGATGGGATAGTGCCCCACAACCCTAGTGGTCTGGTACCCTAGTGGGTCGATATCGAACCCCCCCAAAATTTTAAAAGCCCAATTTCCTTGTTGAAATCCCAATACCCCTCTAGGCCATACTGAAATAGAGCCTATTGAAGGGTGTTGGATATAACTTGTTCTCGGTGGGATGGTGGCCCAATGGTCAAACTAGACCAAAGTCGAGAATAGGAGGTATGGAAGTCAAGCTCTATGGGCCAATAGCCATGTCAACAACCAAATCACCTACCACGTCATCTAGAATGCATGGAAGGAGTCCACATGGAGGTCATGTCAACTTGAAATACCTTTGTAGAAGGGAAAATTCCTAGAAACTTCAAAAGGGAATAACCTTTTTCTTCGAGCTCATAATTAAGGAAATGAATAATCATTGGAAAGATCTCGGAGAAAGGAATCCATTTATGCACCTAGAAAATTCCTTTGAGTAGTAGATATCATAGTCAAATGGGAAGAATGTGACTGGTGGCCTTAAGAACACACACACACACACACACACACACACACACACACACACACATATATTTACAGTCCTTTTTCCAGAAATGTGTATATGTGTTATTTTTTTTTATCTAACAAAAATTATGTTGCATGCACACTTTCTTGTAGAATTAAGGGTATAAACACATAAATTCAATATAATATTGCATATTTAGAAAAAATGGAGGAAGGAGAGGGAGTATTCAGTCATGAGAAAGAGGATAAAGGTCAAAATATTCATGTTGCAAATGTTGAGACAAAATCTAATGGTCACAAGAGTAGAGTGGAGCCAGAAACATTAGTAGAAATTGTGATAAGTTTGAGAATAGAAGTGAATATTTACAAAGCATATAATGAGAAGATGATGAAAGAATAGAATGAAATAAATTCTCAAGTGATGCAAACCCTAAATCAATTATAGAGGTAAGCAAAGAATGGATCAGGCTCAAGAGAGGAGGAAGAAGGAAGACATCATGAAATAAGAGATACATGAAAAATATCCAGTCATTCAAGAAGGGATAGTGGAACTTATAGACATCACTCACCTCCTTACTCAACTAGGAAGTCTTATGCATCTGAGAATTCAAGCAACAGTCTAGAAGTGTCTCTTATCAAACATAAAATAAGAAGACATGAGTGGTAAGGTTTGCAAGGAGATTCGAGGAAGCTTAAGAGACCATCCTTTGATGCTGAAATATAAAGGGAAGACAGTGGTGAAGCTTGGTTGCTTGGAATCAAGAAGTATTTTTAGTTTCACAACTACTCATCTAATCTAGAAGATATAATTTCCACTTAGAATTTGCATGGAAAAAATTATATGTGGTGGGATTAGTTGAAGCAAGACGAGCACACCAATGAGAGAAGGATCACTTGGAAGCAGTTCGATAGGTATTTTGAGAAGGAATATCTTTCATAAAACTACTATCAAAAGAAGATGTAATAGTTATTTGAACTTAGGTTGGGGAGCATGACCATGGGAGAATATGAAAATAAGTTAGGATTGTTTAAGTATGTGGGATTTATCAAGGATGAGAAGGTAAATATACATAGGTTGTTGAGTGGATTTCCATAATTTTATAAATACAAGATTCAATATGATGAACCTATGACTTTGACATAAACCATTAGAAAGGCTAGGTACCTGTATGAGAAAGGAAGGGGTAGAGAATATTTGCAATAGTATTGGAAGGATAAGAAGAAGGGGAAGTATGATCAAAGAAGGAAGGGATTCAAACCTCCTTTCAATAGAAACATCCATAATAAAAATTAACAATATCATTCTACTAAGGATGAATCCAAGAGGGAAGACTCCTTGAGAAAAATGGGAAGACAACCAATCAAATTTTGGGGGTGCAAATATGATCACATGTACAAGGATTTCCCTCATAAAGAAGACAAAATCAAGACCATGCACAACATCCAAGAGGATATTAAGCACAATACATGGGAAGAAGTATTCCAAGAATATATGTAGCCTCAAAATATCGACAAGTAGAATACCAATCCCATCTGATCGAAGTGGATGGTAAGATAATTAATCATTCTATTTCTATTTTAATTGAATCAGGAGAAATTCATTGCTACATAGATACTAAAGTAGTGGACATATTATATTTGGAGAAAAGTAAGATGGAAAATTGAAGTTTGGTTCAACTAGCCACTAGAACCAAAAGAAGGATCAATGAGATAGTCATAGGTTGTCCTATAAATCTAAGTGGAGTAAATGCAGTTGTTGATATGAATATCATACCATTAGGATATTATGATATCCTAACTGGGATGGATTGGTTGGACAAGAATCATGCTATCCTATATTTTCATGACAAGACATTTACATGACTTGATGAAGAAGGAAAATAAAGCACTGTGAAAGGAATTATGAGATCCATTTCTATAAGGGATATTTCAGCCTTACAGTTGAAGACATGTTTCAAGAAAGGTTTTCAATTGTATGCAACTATGTAGAAGAACTAAAAAAGACAAAAATACCTAGCCTTAAAGAGTTTGAAGATGTATTTCAAGAAATGCATGGATTTCCATCGAAGAGGGATATATATTTCTCTATTGACTTAGTACCAGGAGATACCCCAGTATCAAAAACTCCTTATAGAATGAGTAATGCAACTAAAATAATTGTTGAGGGTACATACGCACAAGTGTTTCACCTTAAGGAGCACCAATACTCTTTGTGAAAAATAAGGGAACATTGAGGTTATGTATTGACTTTAGACAACTGAATAAAGCCACTGTGAAGAAAAAATACCCTCCACCTATAATTGATGACCTCTTTGATTAGATAATAAGAGAAAAGATGTTTTCAAAATTAGACCAGGGATGATTTTAAGGATGGAATTTTTTTTTAAAATGTAGAAACCTTGGCAAATCTTACTAATCCTTCATATGCCAACTATAAATGTTTGGCGACATTTTTGTAAAAATATTCAAATTTATAAGGATTTTATATAGTTTTTACAAAATTTTGGCGATTTTTAAGGTAAAATAATTTTATCCTATAGAATTTGGGTGAATCATTTTTAAAATAGCGAATCTCGTTTTTGGAAAAACCATGGAAAATTAGCCCATGAGCGAAATTTAGCCCCTAAAATCATCCATCAATTAGACTTGATATTAGGATATTATCAGGTAAAAATCAAGGGAGAATAAATTAGTAAGACAACCTTTAGAGTCAAGTATGGACATTGTGAATTTGTAGTGGTGCCATTTATACTAATGAATGCACCTATTTCCTTTATGTTCTTAATGAATGGAATATTCATAAATTGTCTGGATAATTTTTTCATTGTATTCTTGGATGACATACTTATCTATTCTAAGTTTGAGGAAGAGCATGAACATCACTTGAGTTTGGCACTACAAGTACCGAGGGGACATCAGTTGTATGGCAAGCTAGGCAATTATTATTTTTACCAAGAAAAAATCCATTATTTGGGGCACAATACTTCAGAAGAAGGTATACCTGTAGATCCATAGAAAAGTGAAGCCATTAAAGGGTGGCCAACATCAAAGAATATTTTAGAAGTTAGATATTTTATGGGATTATCTAGATACTACAATAGGTTTATAGAAGGATTTTCAAAGATTTCTCATCCCATCACTTATTTGCAAAATAAGAGAACTAAGTTTGTATGGAAAATAAAGTGTGAAGATAATTTTAACTTGTTGAAATAATTACTTACTATTGCAACCGTTTTGAAGAATTCTAACCCAAATTAGAATTTTGTAGTTTGTATAGATGCATGCAAAGAAGGACTTGGTCGAGTCCTCACTGAAAAATGGACATGCCATTAGTTATGAGTCCAAAAACCTTAAATAACACGAGAGGAAATATGCCACACATGATTCAGAGCTTGCTTCCATTATTCATGCCTTGAGTATGTGGAGGCATTTTTTAGTGGGGAACAAATTTGAACTAAGAATAGACCACAGTGTTATGAAGTACCTTTTTTAGAAACCAACTTTGAACGCCAGATAAAGAAGATGGATAGAATTTTCAAGTGAGTATGATTTGGAAATAAATAATATCAAGGGAAAGGAAAACAAAGTGGATAATACACTCAGCATAAGGGTATATCTTATGCATACTACAACCGTTAGTATGCATCAATCGGATTTAAAGAGAATAATTTTAGATGTTGTTGTTACTGTTAGAAAAGAGAATCGCAGAGCAATAAAATACAATAGATGTAGAAATAAAAAATCGAATATACACAATACAATATAGACATAGATATACATGGTTCACTCAGTATGGGGTACGTCCACTAGATAAATTGTCAGTACTTCCTTTATTATTATCCAACAAATGAAGGGATACAACCTACAACACACCCATTGCAGCTTCATATTATTTTATCATAGTCTCCTTTCTCATAATACAATACTCAATCACATACATAGCCAAAATAAAATTCCCTCATACATAAAAGAGGGTTTCCTTCTAGGAAAGGAAAAACCTAACATAACTTCTATCATCATATTTGCAACCTAATGATGAACGATTTAGATTAAATATGAAATTACAATATTTTACAAGGCAATTTTCCCAAAAAAATCTTTTTGGGATTGTGTTCCCCAAATCCCATAGAAGCGGGGATCCAAAGAGTGCCACTGCCCCCCTAGACTCCCTGGTGACAAATGTGGGTGTGAAATTCCCCCTGTTACATGTCAATATTCCTCACTTCATTAATGTCCCATTATCATTCTCACAAGTGTCACAAGTGTCGTAAATGTCACATTGTGAATGAAACCATGGAAACACTTGATAAATCCTACAATACATGTTGGAAGGGGAAATCACATCATTTGACAAACTAAGAAAAAATAATTTCCTTGAGAAATGGTCATCTTAATGAAATTTTGGAAGATTAGCGCTCCCCTGCTCATATGTAGGGATCCCTAGCGCTCCTTTTTCACCTAGCAGTGAGCGATGCAATGCTCTGTTGCCATTTTTGAAGGAGCGTCAATTGGTTGAGAGAATCATGGGAAGAAATCCCCCTTAAATCTAAGGACAACTATAGATGATCTAAGTTGATTTGGGTCGAATCCAATCTTTAGGCTGCTTCTAAGGGAGATGCCACAACTGATGGATTCATATCCTCATATTATTCCAAATATAACTAAGGTGGTTGAGCCTATCAAATCCTATAAAAGGAGGCATTCTCATGGTGAAAAAGAGGAGAATATCAACAAAAAGTATTGTCATTATTATCAAGGATATTTTGAGCAAGGTGTTGGAAAAGGAGGACTTGGAGAGGTTGTTGCAACTACATATTCAGATTGTAAGTTCCTTGTAATGTTCTCATTAATATATGCTTGGCCTATTTCCTTCAATTATGTGTATTATTGCATATGCTTGTCTTTTATTGATAAATTTATTTTAAAATAATCTTGGCAGAATAGAAAGCATGAGTTTTCTTTGTTGTCTATTGGATTGCATATCTCATTAAAGATCTTGAAGATCAATTTCAACCTAGACTAAGAGAGGACTAATAGGGGTCTAGGATCCAAGAGGATATTCACCCGTCCGCATGGGAATTTTCCTACAACATAAATTGGCGACTCCAATGGGGATCGAGTGATTTGTTTCCCTCACAACGGAAACATAGTAATGATTGACCAGCTTTAATTCATTGAACCTCATCTAATGATCAACCATCCACCTTCCCTGAATGGTCCATACATGTCGGTGATGTCCTCCCCACCGCAGGTCAATTATGTAACGACCTGCCCCATGCGTTCAACCCTACACAAGAGAAAATCTCTCCCTTATCCTAAATTAGATCTGGTAGTTGACATGGTAATCTCTTCAATAGGGGTATTAGAGACAGATCTCCCTACCCCTATCAAGTTCATCGACATGTTTTCCTTCCAGAGTGTTTTTCTTCCATCTAGCGAAGATCTCTTGGAAGCCATGATTGATGTTTGTCCCTTGACATGTATTCCTTCCAGAGAATTTTCCTCTTGGAAGCCATGATCAAGGAGAAGCTACAACCATAGTTTTTATTCTTTGTGGCAAGATCGTTAAAAAATGAAATAGAGGTTACAAGCATAGTGTTCCTCTCTATAGCAAGCTCATTAAAAAATGAAACATAAATATGGGGATTGAATCTGGAGCCATGAGCATAGTTTTGCTTCTCTATGGAAAGATCATTAAAAAATGAAACATAGATCTTGAGAATAGTTATTTTCCTATGTGAAGCTCGTTAAAAAATGAAACAGTCACCTCTCCTAACAAGTCAATCATTTTGATGGATTTTGTAGATATCGAGTCGAGTCTTTAACTATATCTCCTAGATGTCGAGTTGAGTCTTTTGTTAGGTATCATTTTTTAACCTTCCTTTCATCAACCCTTATCCTTTTTCTCCATCTAGTACATAAGTTGGTGACAAACTCAAAGTCGATGAATGAAATGAAGCTTGGGGGAGAATTTCCCCAACCTTTGGTTATCATTCTAGAGTTAAGCCACTATATTTTCAAGTTGGGGGCAGAGTACCAACCATCCATGGGTATCCCTACCTTTGGAAATTTACAAGCATAAGTTTAATTATGTTTCAAGCTTGTGTAAAAATGAAACCTATATCGAGCTTAGTCTTTGTTCTTTCTCATGCTCATAAATACATGAGAATGTAACTAAGTATAATTTCATCACTTTTTCAAACTTGTAAAGGTTATATGAAAAAGGAACCCCCTAGAGTGTCCTTTAATCGCTTTTCAGACTCTCTAAACATGAAAATATTTCCAAGTGATCTTTCTTCCTTTCACGCTCATTTAAAAGGTCTTGAAAGGGCATCTCTTGAGTAGAAATTTATCACTTTTTAATACTTCAGAGACTAAAATTACGAAAAAGAACAATCCTGGAGTCATCTTTAAGATCTTTTAAGACTCTCTAAACATGAAAAATCACAAAGTTTTCCTTATTTGGACTCACTAAAATCAGACATTGAAGGGCCCATATGGGACCGAAACCTTACTTCTTCCAGTTCGTTAAACAAAGGAAGAGGGACTTACTGAAGGTGAGTTATATCGAGCATGTGTTATCCTGCTTGAGCTCATAAACAAAAAAATAGGTACTCATCTATCTGGATGGGGGGGAATTTTTGAAGGAATTAAGTCAAGTTATCTTTTCGAATTGTCACAAGTCACTGTTGCAGTCTCCCTTGAACAAGAGATAGAAAGAGCACAAGAGATTTATCCTAGGAAAACCCCAAATGGGGAAAAACCCCAACAACCTTTCTTAGATAGATTTCATTCACAAAGAAATTATAAACAAATAAACCCTAGCTCAAGGCTAGCACAACTAGAAACACCAACATAGTTGCAGCAACACCACTATACCAAGATAGTGCACCTACTCAAGGGGTAGCACATAAGAGAGAGATACCAAAAGACTGAACAAGAAGAAACACAATCACTACAGTTGTTGTGTCCCCTTTTCCAAACTTGCACGTTTATTTTGGTTGGATGATAGAGTGTTAGTGACTAAATAAATTAGCCAAGACGTCCTCTATTTATAGTCTTCCTGGACACTAGATTGGACTAACTTAATCTCTAGAAAGGCGACACTTCATTATTCTATTTCTTCTAGGCTGACGTATCTCCTAGAGAGTGTTGAGGAAAATACATGAAATGATCTTACTCAAGAATTTTCAGATCTTACTTGGCTAAGGAAATATAGATGGGAATATCACCCTATGTTTATAACCATCAAAATTTGTTTCCTTATCCACAAGCATTGATTACGAGTGCTCAGGCTAATGTTTTTATAAATGAAATTTTGATTAAAAATTCAATATTTATTTAATTTTTTTGAATATAACAGATCTTGAAATAAATATAGAGAAAGAAGTAAAAACACCAAGTCAATAATCAAAATAGATGCGATATAAATAAATCGTTTATTCCATTCCAATTTATCAAAATAATCATTCTCTTTACAAAATTCCCTGAGGAAGTTTGGACCAAAGTCAAACTTAGATGTCCCCGATGAAAACCATGAAAAAGGACTTCTGACAGAAAGTAAAAAACTGAACTTTAAAAGATGGATCATATTGCCACAGATTGTTTCCCACTCGACTCTTCACAATAGCTTTTATCAATCATGAAATTTAATTCACAAACAGACAAGTCTACACAGACTATTAAAGATAGATCAACACCTTTGAAAAACAAGTGTCTGAATGATGTAATTCAACCGTGAATCTTGTTGTCTATAATAGGACCCTGCTATGATAAAAGAGAATTGGGATTTCAATGAATTAAAGAATGAATGAAAAATAAATTATCTCAATAAAACTCAAAGAGCAGACCTTAGTATGATTCTCCTTTTATTCTCCTCTTGTTCCTCCTTTTCCCTTTTCCTTTAAGCAATCAAAATTATTTGAAGTAGTTAAAATGTCTCTTTAGTTAACTTAACTAAATATCAACCAACTTTTTAGTTAAGGGGGAAAAGTAATAAAATCATAATAAGGGTTTTTAATAAATAATAACTAGTAGGTGGGACCCTTTGTGACACCCTTTAGTTCTTTAACAAACATAACACAACTAGTTAATCAATCAAACACATCCCTCCTTGTGGCTCCCATCATCACTCTCAAAATTTGACAATTTATATCAATGATAATTGAAATTATTTCCAAAAATATATTATCCATATATCCAAAAATTGTGTGTTATCCAAAATTTCAGAAGTCAATTGTTCTCAACAATCAATAAATAAAAAAACTTAAAAACCATATTTTCCACTTTGGGAGGAAATCTTTCCTTTGTTGTTGCTATCACCCTTTGATCTCTCTGAATTTCCCTTAGGCTATGTGGAGCCTTTAGGCCTAATCTTACTGATCACATGAGAGAAATCATCTCTCAAATGCATGTGGGAGGACACAGATTTAACAGAGTCATTTGAGGGTGAGGAGGGGGCAGCAGTGGCTTTTCCTTTGTTAGGATCATGGCGGTCCTCAATTTTCAAGATTTTTCTTGCATGGAAAGACTACACTGGTGAGTGGACAGGGGCATGTTGGACAATTTTATTAACAAGTGGAGGAGTAGATAGAGACAAGTTAAGCCAACCACGATGATGGGAGACTACTGGGTGGACAATCTCTTGCCATCCATTGTTTTCGGGGACTTCAGGTTGTAATGAGAAATGAGGGAGAACTAGGATACCAGGGACATGTGGGGTTTGGAAGGGAGGCCTTTTTGGCTTAGGTTGGACCACTCCTTGCCCAATCCAGTTAAAAAATCCAACTTGAAATAGTTGGCTTAAATCTTGCGATTCTACATCAAAATGTATAGAAAACCTTGGCCTTCTAGTGCCCTTGTTCCAATTTCCTCTTCCTTTGATACCCCGACCATGGATACCTCTGCTGAAAAATATCATTCCTATATGTATTATTGATTAGCAAATAGTTTTTTCAACAACCATACATGACATCTCTTTTAAATATGAAACAAATTTTGGCTCAAAAACACATCAGACTCATGCAATCCAATCCATAGAAATCGTTTAACACTTGTCAATGAGAAGGGGGTGAATAAGGGTTCTGGGATATGTGAGGGATTGTATTGAGTGAAAAATGTTAAAATGAAGGGGGATAGATCATGATTACTTGTCAACAAATCATCAAACAATCAACTGCATCTTAAATCAAAGAATAAAACATTGTAATTCATTCTTGTGACATCCTTTAGTTGTCATAATACAAAGTTTAACTTAACTGTAATTTAATTTTAAGAATGGGGAGTGGATAGTGAATATGTGAAGGCGAGGAGACTTGTAATGTGAGAAACAATGAGTGAATGGTAGGGAAAAATAAAATATTGTTCATAAAACAAATCAAGTAATCCATAAAAACAACTCGGTATTCAATACAAAAGATTTCAATACCAATTAAACAATTACTATGTGTCAAAAAATATTCACTTTCCCACAGCCAGTTTCTTCCAGAATTCTCAATTAACACAGTCTAAATTATACTCAGAATCACTATGCCTTTCAACAGTCCTGTTAAGAGAATAGTTGGTTTCTTTCATTTATTTTCCTATCATTTAAACAAAATCAAAAGAAACACACAGTCACATTGTTCCATCATTATTCATCATATATCATTATAAAATATCAACCATTGTCCATAATTCACAATTCGCCCAAATAAAACATATACACAGGTAATTTTTCCAGATTGAACAAACTTTTTTTTGAAACAAATTCCCAATTTCATGCCTTTTATTATATCAACCAATAAAACTTGCAATGCAACCATAATACAAAACCTCAATCTTCAGCACTGATGGTTCAATTAATTAAAACATGCATGATGCCTCCATAATACATACACAGTAAACAACGAAATCATAGTCACCCATTTCCAGAATTTGCAATGATCCCGATCAGGGCTAATAACACACAAAAATCACCAATTCACAGTTGACACCAAGATATAAGAACACATCAATCAAAAGCATGACTAGAAGAGATGACCACTCACTGCACATTACCACTGGCTCCCAATCAACCAATTTAATCAAATAAAAAGAGCTAGGTTATCAATGCCATTGTCATAACAAAAGGAGGCAAACCCTTGATTGTATACCAATTCTCATCCCCGATCACAACTTTCCAACCAACTCAATACAATGAGTTTAATACAAGTATTCAAAGAAACTATCATAACCACTCAACCAAACTATGATAGTCAACAAGAGTCCCGACGAGAGTGCAAACATTTGGGGATTATCAAAATCAAGCTCTGTCAGAAATAATCAAGAGTTTGTGTGGTCATCAAAGCATAGAGAAACTGGAAGTCGAACATACCAAAAATAGGAAGAGACCCTTCAGTACAGTCACGATGGAACCACAGGGCTTTTTATAACTATCGGTCTATGTAATGGTGTGATAGCTCAATGTCGGGTAGGGTATGACAATGATGCATAGGAGCAAAAAATACCCACTAGACAGTAACAAGTACCCAAAAAACACAGAGGCATAACCCTCGTGTAAATCAAAGACCAAATAAATGGATAATAATTTCATGGGAATACTGGCCCGAGGCATAACTAATATCATCAAACACCATAAAGTATACATATTTTCATAATGGCTTCCCTATAACCACTTATGAGATACATTGATGCCAATACCACAAAGATAAACCCATGACCATGGCTCTGGAAAATACACAGTGACCAAAAAGGTAGTTCAAAAACAAACACAACAACCCATAGCAGTTTGAATACAACTGGACATGGTTACCGATATCTATGAGGAAGCGGACAACAAGGCTAAATAGAGTGAAACCCTCCAACAAAATACCGAAAACCACTTAAAACAACAAATATCCATCAGGGTTTTCACCACATAGAAAACCAACGAATGCATAACTTCAACCAATCGATCCTTTTATTTTCAAAATGCATAACCACACAGTCATTCCCATGCATTTGCAAAGTTGCCAATCTCAGGAAAACACAAACCAATGCATCATTGATCCATTGTCCGTTCATACACAGAGCGAAATTCATGGATGGGAGAAAAGAACCATACCTGTAAACAATATCTTTTAAAAAAGAAGGTCGAGTTTGCTGAGTAGTTCCTTCCAGGGTTGGATCTCACAGTTTAACCACCAGCAAAACCAAATGAAACAAAAACCATACTAGGGTGATGGCCCGATGGGAGATCTATGGAGTGATTTTCATTTACTGCACGTCGCTTCCATCTTCCTCTACATTCAATTTTGAGGTACATGACATCTGGAAACCATAAATACATTAGCCATGCCATTAATTCCAACCATTAAACTTACGACCATATGGCTTTCCAAATGCGCCACCCAAAAATATTTATTAACCATTCCCAAAACCATACCATACCATATATCAAATGTTTTGAATATAACTTGAATACAAATCACATAGCCACTAACCATTTGTAGTTAGGATTAACACTAACTTGTTTCATTTAAATTGCACATAAATTCTAACATGGCATAGTATAGGTCCTTTCTTTGGATATTTTTATAAGTCTCTTTCCCATTTCTTTTGCTTTATGTTGTTACTAACCTATGTCTTGTGTAGGTGTGGCCAGGTAATAATCTTGATGATATAATCAAGTGTACCAATTGTAATATATATTTCAATCATACATAAAATTAATCTTTGAAAAATAGAACATCCATAACATGCACCATCCACCTGTTATTATGCCAAAAAAAATGAATCCAAGACTGCATCATCAACCATATAATACCTTGTAAGCAGTATCGAACAATAGCATAAAAAGTGTGATATGACTATCTTCGAGCCTTTAGACTACAAGGGGGTCCCATCTACTAGTATTATATCTTATTAACATATTTTAAATAATAGGCTTTAGCAATACTTTGCGGGCGAAATTCCTCGTTGTGATTTCAATCGTCAACAAATTGACAACTCCACAGGGAAATATGTTTCCAACAGATTAAGAACTCAAAATATATGGTCTCGCAGATCAAGAACTACTGAACAAGAAGATATAACTAGAATGATTATGCAACAGGGGGAAGTGAACGGATTTAATGGAAAAATGACCAAGAATTCGGGAATAACTCATGGAAAATGTTACGTATGAGGGGGTTTATCCCTGTATGCATAATAATTCAACTAGAATTCACTCTTGACTTCAAGGAGAAACATTTTATGGACTTTCTCTTTTAACTCTCACAGGGATGAAGAAATGGAAAGAAAAAGAGGGAGGTAACCAATTTCTTCATAAGACAACAGTGGAAGTAGATAACAAATGCAATTATGATTTCAATGGGAACATCGTAACATTTGTGTAAGCTTGATTGTTATTGACTAATAATACCTTGCAGGAGTGTCACTATGGAAGAACTGATCCAACACTTTATTCTTGACCAAAGTTGAACTTAAAAGACAAAAAGAAAGAAATGTCATAACATAAATGAAACTGGAAAAACAACAGAAATAAAATGATAGAATTGTAAAAATAGAAATAAAACTACTAAAATAAAAGAAGAATTTAAACTACTATAAAAGAAGAAATGAAAAGCAGTAGTGAAAATGAAAACATAACTAAACTACTAATATGCAAAAAATCCAAGCAGTGTTAAAACTCGACAAGTTGGTTCTACGTAGTGCTTTAAGTGAGAATTGTTAGTGTTGTAGGAAAACAATCTTTCTTGTACATATTTTAGAATGTAATAGTTTGTACCCAGGACAAAAGCGATCTTGAAAGGACCCAACCATAACTTTTGAAACTTTGATTGTCTTCCCCTATCAGTGTGAGCTGAATCCCACAACAATACTTTCTCATTGACTTTAAATTTGATAGTTTTGACATTCTTGTTGAAATACTTCTTAACATTCAACTGTCTCCTTTTTATATTATCTAAGGCAAACATCCTTTGCTCCTCTAAAAATAGGAGTGCATTTATCCTTTGCGAAACATCAGAATATTTTAATTATTTGATCTGTAGAATTAACCTTCAAGAAGAAAGTTCCAACTCAGTAGGTAGGATGGCTTCCTAACCATAAACAAGATGGAAAGGAGTGCAACCAGTGCTCACCTTGGTGGTAGTTCTATATTCCCAAAGGGCGTAAGTGAGGAGAGTGTTCCATTGACGAGGCTTATCTTCGATGAGCCTTTTGATGATTCTCACCAGATTCTTATTAGAAGACTTGGCCTGCCCATTTTCTTGGGGATAATAAGTTGATGAGGTGAAATTTTTAACCCTCAACTTAGCTAAAAATTGGGTCATCCTAGCAAAAATAAAAGCGGGACCATTGTCTTTAATAATTTCCAATGGAAGACCAAATCTTGAAAAGATGTTATTTTCAAGGAAAGAAATCACCTAATCATCTATCAAATGTTTAAGCGGGACAACTTCATCCCATTTTGTAAAATAGTCTATGGTTATCAAAATAAAAACTTGTCCTGTTGAAGATGAAGGATTAATATGACCAATAAAATCCAACCCGCACTTTGAAAATGGAAAGTCTAGTAGGACAGGTTGTAATGACATGGCTGGGCATTCTTTCCCAACAAATTTTTGGCACTTGTCACAAGATCTCGAAAAAACATAAGAGTCACAAAATATTGAAGGCCAATAGTACCCTTTTCTAATAATTTTGAAAGTAGTGGTTTTAGCAAAAAAATGACCTCCTTTGTGAATAACAAAATTTGAAGAACCATGAGTTTCTTGCAACAATTTATGTGCTTCCACATTGTTTACACAACAAAGAAATACACCATCAACAGATCATCGAAAAAATAAGTCTCATATAATTATGTATCTTTCATATTCAAGACATAGTATTATCCTTTAATGAGTGTCTAAGTTGTTAGGACATCTTTGGTTTTGTAAGTAGTAAAATAAATTCTTATACCAAGGATGTTCGAACATAGGAAGGATCTGATTATCAATGTAAAATAGTGTTGATAGGGAACTATCATGTTCATCAATTTCCTCACTATTTTCAACATGATGAGMTAAGTGAAGGGCTAAGTCATGTCCCTTGATAGTGGTAGATGTCATGATATTTAAATCATGCTCCTAGATCTTGGCAAGCCAATGTGCAAGATTCACTGAAAGATAAGTCTATGAGAGAAACAAATTGAGTGCAGGTAAAGGGACTTTTACCAACGTATGCTTACTTAAGAGGAAGTGGAGAAACTTTTCAACATCTTTAACAAGAGAGAAAGCATGTTTCTCAATAAAAGAATATTTAAATTCATCATTAGACAAACTTTGGCTCATGTAAGCCATTGCTTTTTCATTACCTTGGTCATCACTTTGCATGAGGATAGCATAAATCACTTCCTCTATGGAATTATTGTATATAATGAATTCTTTCTCAAAGTTTGGCTTCACCAAAATTGGTGCGGAGATGATTTCTTTCTTGATCCCTACAAAAGAATCTTTGACATCATTTGTCCAAGAAAAGGAACGATCTTGCTTAAGAAGATTATGAATTGGTTTGACCATTACAACAAAATCAGGAACAAACCTACAAACAAAGTTAATAGCACCCATAAAATCTTGAACCTCCTTCTTAAGGTGGGAGTAGGCAGATTAAGGATAGAAGCAATCATTTCAAGATCAATGATTATTCCTAAACCAAAGACAATGAGTCCAAGGATCTTTCCCTTGGTAATGCTGAAAATGGACTTAGAAGGATTTAGAGAGATGCCAAATTTCCTGCATC
The DNA here is from genome assembly GCA_032191745.1 of Picea mariana. NCBI lineage: Eukaryota > Viridiplantae > Streptophyta > Pinopsida > Pinales > Pinaceae > Picea > Picea mariana. The sequence goes on from JASDQU010101917.1 coordinate 210,842, forward strand.
GCATGAAAACTCTTTTCAAATGACCAAAATGATATGATTGATTTTTAGAGTACACAGTTAAGTCGTTAAGGTAGATTTGAATGATCTTGCCGATCAAATCGTCAAAAGATATTTGCATAGCTCTTTGAAAAGTGGCACCTGCATTAGATAATCCAAAAGGCATACGTTCATAAGAAAAGGTACCCCAACGAGTAATAAAGGTGGTTTTATATTTATATTCCCTTTTTACCTTGATTTGATTGTAACCGGAAAAACAATCAAGTAAGGACATCATCTATGACCCTACCACTTTCTACAAAATCATTTCCATATTAGGGAGAGTAAAGTGATATTTTATACTAGCCCGATTTAATGCGCAAAAATCAATGCATAATCTGATCTGACCAGTTTCTTTCTGAACAGGAACCAAATTGGAAACCCATTCAGAATATTTGACCTGAAAGATGATTCCATCTTTCAAGAGTTTTCCCAACTCCTTTCGAATAGTTGCTTCTAGTGCAGGGTTGATAGGTCTTTGTTTTTACCTAACTTCTTTTATGCCTTCCTTGATGGGAATGTCATGTTGTATAAGAGCGGGATAAAAACCAAGAATATCCTCATAAGACCAAGAAAAAACATCTTGAAATTCACCAAGCAGCTTGGAAAACTTCATTTTCTCTTCATCAGAACATCGGGCACCTATTTTCACATTCTTTTGAGAATCAGGTGTCCCAATGTTCAAGGAGATGGTTTCACCCACCTTCCTTTTTGACTCCTCTTCTTTATGTTTCTCTTTATTGCCTATATTGATCGATGAAAATGAACTCTCTAGAGGAGTCAAGCCCTTAGGAATCTTGTTATATTCCATGGAAACAATTTCCTTGGGCCTATAAGGTTCATTTTGAATGAAAGCACAGATGCTCTCATTGCTAGGGAAAACCTGCCATGATTCTATATTGTCAGGGATATGTGGACAATATAGAGATTGAAAAGTACAATCACGTTTGTGTGGCAGAAGTTGTCGATTAGGAGAGGCTACAAAAACAACTAAATGATCAACCATTGAGTTCAATTCCCTCTTAACATGAGTAATGTTGAAAGATAATAGGTTCATGTAACATCTCGGTTATAACCCTTATAAACTAATGTATTATGTAAATATGACTTAGGCTAGTGAGTCGGTAAAGTTGAAAAGGGGCTAGAGTTCCTAGTAAATGTAACACTTCCTATGTTAAGCCCTAATATTGGATCATTACCCATGAATTGGGGCATATTATATTAGTAATGCTATTTTATTTATGTCGGCTTTAGGCCATTAGTTGTAATTATACCTCCTAGTCTCCTATATATACCAAGGAGACATTTTCATTTTGAATCATCTTGTACTTGAACATTTAAGTGGGGTAAAAGGAGGTTTCCCCCTCAAAGAGGCTTATTATCTAAAATTATCTCTTTTTCAAGGTGTTGATTACTTTTCCTGAGGTTTTTCTATGCTATATTGATGTTTGGTTCTTAACATATGGTATCAGAGCTCAAGGTCTTGGGGTTTCGCTGCTACATCTGAGGCACCTTGACATTTTCTCTATAACTATTTTTCTACAATGTTTCGGAAGGAATGGCTTGGGGGATATTTAGTATATGGATCAAGGTACATTGGGTTCCAAATTCAGCTCCTGAGGAATTATACTTTTGGATATACAGCCTGTACAAGATAGGGTTCTGGAATCATCCTGAACTGAATCATTGCAGAATTTTCGCTATAAATTTTTTTTTGTAACGTTTCAGACCCTGACATATGGAGGCTATTTACAAAAATTATAAAGGTATCTATGGTAAAAATTTCATCTTCTGGGTCATCTTAAATTTGTATATACACCTTGTGTAAGATAGGGTATCTGACTAGTCCTATTGACTAGTCTCAAGAAGGTGTTTCAGGTAAAACAATGATAGTTTCTTCCTAGAGTATACAAATTGAGTGGGATTGGTTTCATTGTATTGTGGATAGTCTGTAGTATTTCTGGTGCGAGTTTTAGAATTTTATATCAATTATTTTGGGCGAGGCATGCTATACAAGTGAGATCTCCTGGAAAGGCCCAAAATCGACAAGATGTGGGGAAGTTACCATAAATTCCACTTGGCACATCCAATTTTGATCAGACCTATGGCATTGCAAAGACGAAATATTAGAGAACTACATAAAAGAAAGTTTCATACCCAGAAGGGCCGAAAATTGGGAGATACAACAGAAGAAATATTGTCTAGCAGAACCACCTCAAAATCAGGGTTCAAAAGTGATACTTGGCCAACATGCCACTCAAAAAGGGAGCTTCTACACCAACTAAGACTCCATAAAATCCTACTTGGACTCTTGATGAAGGTGAAGAAATGCATAGGAATATAAATGATTTACAAAAGAATATAGTAACAAAAGATGAACTACAAGAGATGATGGATTCAATGGAAGCTAAGTTGGATACTAAGATGGATGGTTTAAAAGGGGAGATCATGGAAGTATTGAAAAAATTTGTAATAGAGAAGACACCTGAAAGTGAAAATGCATCCCATGAAATTCATGATGAGGGCACAAGGAAGGTAAATCAATAATGGAGAAACTACAACTTTGGTTTGAAGACCAACCATATTCCTAAGATTGATATGAAGAAGTTTGATGGCAAGGACCCAATCACATGGATACTTTAGATGGAGCAGTTCTTTGATCTCCATAATGTGCCACATACACAAAAGATACGAATTTCTTCTTTATATTTAGAACCTAATCAATTTGTATGGTATCGATGGCTTTTTTCTCACAAATCAATCGTCACTTAGACGATTTTCACAGAAGAAATGATAGCACACTATGAGGATACAAGGAGCAATACCTTATTTAGCCAATTGATAAATCTCAAGCAAAAAGGTTCAGTTATCGAGCACATTGAGAACTTCCAAAGATTGAATATAAAGGTAACCGATATTCCAGATCAACACTTGATTGATGTACATAGGAACTTTAAAGGATAACATTTGACATGAGGTTCGCCTTTGGGAACCCAAATGATTGGAGAATGCATTCAAGGTGGCAAGAAATGTTGAAAGTAAAAATATGGCTATGGCTACTAGAAGGACCAATCCTAACATCTATAGAGAGAACAATGCTCCTTCTTCTAAAACACCTCAACCTACAAGGTTGACACCTCAACAATTGGAGGAAAGAAAAACAAAAGGTTTATGCTTTAATTGTGACAGCAAATACAGTAAGGGACATAAGTGCAGTGAGAATAAATTATTCTACATAGATTGTGAAGAGGAAGAAGAACAAGAACAAGAACCATCTCAATATGAAAATGTAGAATCAATTTCGTGTGAAGAGTTGACTCCCACGATATCGTGTAATGCATTGGCTGGAATTAGCACTCCTCAAACCCTCGAGATCGAAGGATACATCAAAAATAAATAGGTAATAGTCCTAATTGATTATGGAAGTACTCATAATTTCATTCACTATAAATTAGCCAAAGATCTCAATTGCTTTGTATATCTAGTGCCAGAGTTTTAAGTAATGATTGCAGATGGAGGAACTATCAATTGCTCAGGAAAATGCAATAAGATCAATATTACTATGGGAGAATATGTAATGAATAGTCCAATGATTGCTATACCCAAGGGTGGTGCAGATGTTGTACTAGGAAACCAATGGTTACAATCATTAGGAACAGTGGCTTTTAATTTTCAAGAACTTTTCATGAAATTTTCATTGGAAGGAAAAGAAATTGAGTTAAGTGGTATAACAGGGAAACCCCATAAGGTGATAAGCTCTAACGGCATGACAAAATTATTGAAAAAGGGGCATCAAGGCGTTATTGCACAACTATGCTCACTAGATGTTCAAACATCTAATCCATCTATCTCTCAAGATCCCCAAAGGATCATTGATAAGCATTCCAAAGTATTTGAAGATATTCCCAAAGGTCTTCCACCCACTCAAAATTATGATCATGAAATTCACCTAATTCCTGAGAGTGTTCCTCCTAACATCAGGCCATACAGATACCCTTATGCCCATAAGAGTGAAATTGAGCTCATGGTTGAAGAAATGTTAGAGGCTGGCATTATTAGACCTAGCCAAAGTTCTTACTCTGCCTCAGTGGTAATGGTATTCAACAAAGATAACTCATGGCGTATGTGTCTAGATTATAAAAAGCTCAACAACATCACTATGAAAGATAAGTTTCCCATTCCCATCATTGATGAATTGTTAGATGAACTACATAGAGCAATCTATTTCACAAAATTGGATCTCTGTTCCGAGTATCATCAGATCAGAATGAAGGAAGAAGATATCCCAAAAACAACATTCCGAATTCATGAAGGCCATTATGAATTTTTGGTCATACCTTTTGGCCTTACAAATGCACCTTCCACATTCCAAGGTTTGATGAATTCCATTTTCAAGCCCTTCCTTCGAAAATTTGTGTTAGTATTTTTTGATGATATACTAATGTATAACAAGTATTGGGAGGATCATGTGAGACATGTTGACAAGGTGCTACAACTACTAA
>JASDQU010101917.1:215429-241153 GCA_032191745.1 Picea mariana
AACTACTAAAGGAGAAACAACTATATGCCAAACCATCCAAATGTTTCTTTGGAGTAAAGGAGGTAGAGTATTTGGGTCATATTGTATCTCATGAAGGTGTCAAGGTAGACCCTAACAAGATTAAGGCCATGATGGACTGGTCGATTCCCAAAACATTGAATAATCTTAGAGGATTTTTGGGTTTGACAGGTTACTACTGCAAGTTTGTTCGGAACTACGAAAGAATAGCAACACCTTCAATGGCACTAAATAAGCAGGATTCATTTTCATGGATTCCAGAGGCAACTAAATCTTTTGAACAACTTAAAGAGGTGATGTGTAAAGCTCCTACCTTGACCACTCCAGACTTCACAAAAACCTTTATTGTGGAATGTGATGCCTCAGGAAATGGAATTGGTGCTATCCTAATGCAAGAAGGAAGGCCCCTAGCTTTTGAAAGTCGACCACTCAAGGGAAAGGAATTACACAAACCCATTTATGAGAAGGAAATGATGGAAATACTACATGCATTGAAGAAATGACATCCTTACCTAATAGGTAGGCACTTCAAGGTCAAAAAAGATCATGATAGTCTTAAATACTTCTTGGAACAAAGATTATCTTTAGAAGAACAACAAAAATGGATAACCAAGATATTGGGTTATGATTTTGAAATCCTCTATAAAAAGGGGAAGCAAAATGTTGTGGAATATGCACTCTCAAGAAAGGATGAAGATGTTGATGCCTTTCTCTATGCTATCTCAATCATCCAACCCGATTGGATAATAGAAGCAAGGGATGAATGGAAGAATGACGAAAAAGTGTGGACTCTCATTGAAAGGCTGCAACAGGATTCCAGTGCATCAGATACATTTACATGGAAAAAAAATTCACTATGGTACAAAGATCTCTTATATTTATGTAAAAACTCCCAAATCAAACAAAAGGTACTATTGGAATTGCACACCTCTCTAGTAGGAGGGCACTTGGGATTTTTGAAAACCTACCATAGAGTCAAGAAGGATTTTTTTTGGGATGGCCTTAAAACTGATGTTCAAACGTTTGTGGCAAAATGTTTGGTTTGCCAACAAAATAAGGTGGAAACAATTAAGACCCCAGGTCTTTTACAACCTTTATCGATCCCAAGTTAGTGCTGGGAGGAGGTTTCCATGGATTTCATCATAGGGTTACCAAAGTCTAAAGGAAAGAGTGTAATCATGGTGATTTTTGATAGACTGACCAAGTACGCACACTTTTGTGCACTCTCTCATCCCTTCAAAGCTAGTACAGTTGCCACCACATTCATGGAGACAGTTCAAAAGCTACATGGCATCCCAAAGATTATTTTAAGTGACAGAGATCACATCTTCACTGGACATTTTTGGACAAAATTATTTTCTTGTTTGGGTACTCAATTGGCTCATAGCTCATCCTATCATCCTCAATCTGATGGAAAAACCAAGATAGTGAACAAATGCCTAGAAGGCTACCTTCGTTGCTTTGTCTATGATAAACAAACACAATGGTTCAAATGGTTACCCTTGACAGAATGGTGGTATAACACTTCCTTTCATACTGCAAGAAAAATGACACCATTTATGGCACTTTATGGATACCACCCTCCTTCCATCACTTCTTCTCTAAAAGAAAAATCTAAGGTTCAAGCAGTGGAACATCACATCGAGAATCAACAACAAGTTCTCCAAATCTTAAAGGACAACCTAACCATCGCACAAAATCGCATGAAACAACAAGCAAATCAACATCGTAGTGAAAGAAGTTTTGAAGTAGGGGATTGGGTGTTTTTAATACTACAACCATACAAACAGATGTCACTCAAGCAAGCCAAGAAGGATAATAAATTATCACCAAAGTACTATGACCCTTATAAGGTGTTGCAAAAGATTGGTACTATGGCATACAAATTGGAGATGCCTGCATCTTCATGAGTACACCTAGTTTTCCATGTTTCATGCTTAAAGAAGGTTATAGGTGAAAAGATCCCAGTTCAAACTATATTTCCAGAACTTGATGAGGAAGGAAAAATCATATTGGAGCCTGAAGCCATCACTGACACAAGAATTCACTAGTCGAGGAATAGATCCATTTCAGAGTATCTCATTGAATGGAGGAAACTACCAGCTAAAGATTCCACTTGGGAAGATGATTCTTTTATACAGAAGCATCCAGAGTTACTCAAGTGTTGCGGACAACACTTGTCTCAAGGGGAGGGGCATGTTAATTCCTAATATTGGCTCATTACCCCTTAATTAGGGCATATTATATTAGTAATGCAATTTTATTTATGTCGGCTTTAGGCCATTAGTTGTAATTATACCTCCTAGTCTCCCATATATACCAAGGAGAAATTTTCATTTTGAATCATCTTGTACTTAAACATTTAAGTGGGGTAAAAGGAGGTTGCCCCCTAGAAGAGGCTTATTATCTGAAATTATCTCTTTTTCAAGGCGTTGAGTACTTTTCCTAAGGTTTTTCTATGCTATATTGATGTTTGGTTCTTAACATCCTATACATTAATAAAATACACCGCTGGCTCCAAGACCGGAAAGGACAAAACAGACAGGGGGCTATGATTCCATGAGAGAGGGTGCTTGAGGGGCTAAGTCTTGTTATTATTATTGTATTTACCCATAATTGATTTTATGGAGAAGAGGGGGTTATATGAGCTTCTTGGGAGGGAGACCACATGGATCTTATCTTCATGTCATTATTTAAACATATCTTGGGGGTTGTTTTGGGGTCGTTCTTCCCTTGGTTCATCCTCTTCTCATTGGTTCACTCATTCTTCTTCCTCTTCACTCACTACTGCTAGTTTGTGTGCTCTTGGGATGAGCATGGAAACGAATGGGAGGAAGAGGAGAGCCATCGTTGAATGGATGTAATGATTTAATGATCATTCCCGGAGGGAATGAATGCCTATGTGCATGAACTTGATGGAAGTTCAGATGGAATTGTCCACAGCTGAGAGTCCTTAGAATTTTTGATAGCGAGATTTCCTTACCAGTAGAACTTGAGCCCTAGAGATAAATGGAATGGCCTCAGGGACTGCATTGCAGAGAAAGGTGTTCATTTCTAGGGGTTGTGTAGGATGAGGGGGAAAGAGAGCTGGAAATTAGGATTGTTTTGAGGTTGGGAAACCTGAGAGATACTTATCCAACTACTATGTATTTAGACTTGGCCTAGGACCCGTCCTTATGGATTCATATCCCTAGCTCGGGGGTGACCTTTTGTTGAGAGTAAATCAACAAAAGTGTCTATGGTTGGGAGGAACATCCTTGGTATGCAGCTAATTGGTGAACATTTACTTGCAAAGATAAGTGCTCTCTGTGTTTTCTGTTTAATGTATTTTGTTGTGTATTTAATTATCTCTTAGGTATGTATTCTAATGTGCCTGTCTGTTGGTTATTTTTTGTGAATGGCATGGTGTTTATCTCTTTTATGTTGTGGCATGGATATTGTCTTATGAATGTGGTGTGCATGCTCCTAATATTGTTGAGAAACCCTTTGTCTTCGAATTAGATATTAGAGAACTGAGCCTTGGGATTGCAACATGACTAGACCGTGGGTGGTTGGTTTTGTTGTAGCCTGTTTAAGTGGCATAGCCCGACCTCTAGGGGGTCGGGTATGTTACATATTAGTATCATAACTTTTGGTTGAAACACCGGGCTGGTATGGGCCAGGTCTGTTGGTCAGAGTCTCGTGGTTGAGATCCAATTATGACCGTGAAGTTGAAAATCTCAGAAGGAATGGCATTAGAGAATATATGCATGAGTTAGATTGTTAAAGATCAGTTGTAATGGGTTTGAAGGAATGTGGCTGTCCCCCTTTGAATTTTGGAGTGATCGCCACTGTAGGATCAAGAGAGATATAGGATCGTTGGATCGGAGGACAAGTGAACAGGGGTCATTCGATATAAAGGAAGTAAGGGTTAAGGTCACAACCGTCAGATCCCATGGGAGAGAGAGATCAACAGATAGCAGGCATTGCAGGGAGCCAAGTTGCATGGTAGATAATTTCCCAAGGCGGTCCCGCAATCCAAACCATGGTTTCACCAAGGGGTTACGTGTCTGCATAAGGAGAATTACGGGGCAAAAAGTGGGTTACTCCAAACCGTCGATGCATGCCCCCACAAATTGAAAGGCATGTAGTGATGTGACATGTTAGTACTCAAGTGATGAACCTCTGAAGAGCATAAGTAGTCGGGGACCATCGATCTGTAGGAGGACACACATCAATCGATTGTGTGCTATGGGTGAAAGAACTCTGGGAAAAGACGAGCAAGGAGAAGTTGAGAATTGGGATTTTTGGACCTCGGAGATCTGAAGTGAATTACAACCGTCTGATCTAGGAGGACACGTGAAAGAAATCTGTGCACTTCGGGGAAAAGAGAATTTTGAGAGTTGAGTTCTCCAAATTATGAAGACCCAAATAAATTGTAGTCATTGATCCGTGGGAAGCACACGTCAGTAGATCGCAAGATTCAGATAAAAAAGTTTTGGAAAAAAGTTGAAGTTTGAGTTTTTCAAAGTCCGAAGGCCCAAAGGAATTTGAGTTATTGATATTTTCAGCGGTAACTTTCGAAGTCATGAAGTCCGGGGTTAATACGGGCCATAAGATAAGGGAGACACATGGTGACAGTTTGGTTGGTTCAGGAAATCAGAATTTGGGAGAATTGGAAGTGTGCTATTGTGGAAACTCCTGAAGTCTCGAAGCCCGAAGAGCCGAAGTGGTGGGGCACGATGACATCACCAGGAGGTGATGTGGACCCCATAATTTTCGAAGTGACGTGGCTTGCAAACATCACCGGGGATGATGTGGACACATGGGATGTGTGCCACATGTAAGTAAGTTTTGAGCATGTGGATGATTGAAATTTCATATAGAAAATGACACGTGTCACCTTCCTAATTGGACCATGTGGCAACGGATTGTGGACTCCGAAGAAATTACTCCGAGAGTTTTTAGTTGAGACTTGAAACTCCCAAAGCCCAAAGAGCTGGAGACCCAAAGTAAACGTCGAATGTCAGATCATCTGAAGTAGACCTGAACCGTTAGATCAGGAGAACAAGTGGTGTTAAGCTGTGGATTCTGAGTAAGGACCCGAAGTAAACGTCGATCGTTAGATCATCCGAAGTAATTCCCCATCGTCCGATTCAAAAGGATGCATGGAATAATCCTGTGTATCTTGAGGGAAGTAAAGTTTGATATTTGAGAATTCCAAATTCCGAAATTCTGAAACGACTACAACCATCTATCTGGGAGAGGTAAAACTGAATTGTTGGTTCCCAAGAGGTAGATCTCAGTCATTTGTTTAGAAGCATCGTCAATATCGTGATTTCAATGGTCACCTCACATTGTGGGGATGGGAGGTGCTCAAGATTTACAAAGTCGAGGGAGGGATGCAATCGAGACCATCATTTTGGAAAAAGGACATGTGGTGGCTCGAGGTGAATTGTGGGTCAAAAAGTAGTTTGGTTTCAAACCAACTTTGAGCATGGATGCAATCACGCATCTGCGTGAGCTCACCACCTAAGGTCACATATAAGGAGGGACTAAGAGAAAAAGGTGCTAGTGCCAACTATGATATTTTTCAAGGGAGAAGTAGAAGGTTGTGGGGGCCATCAGACCTGTGACAGAAAGATAGAAGGGCTTGTGCTTAGATACAGAACGAAACCATCAAGGTTTCAGAGAGCCAATTTGGCTCCGGATTGAAGGCCCTTGACCGGGAGGTCACGCAGCCTTAGGAGAAGCGGGTCTGCATTAAGAAACAAAGGGAAAAGAAGAGGCAACGCTTAAATCAATAAGCCCATGGTTTTGTGCATCTAGTCATATGTAAATGGTTTGAAGGAAGCTGCTCATAAAGATTTAATTCGACAAAGAGTTAACACTAGAAAAATACAGGGAGTTGATAAAGGCTCAAAATATGATACGTTTGTGAACTGAGAACACAACAGAAGCATGAGTACAATATAATGAGTCGATCTATGTTTGTGATCAACTCATGAAGACAAAAGAACTGAAACAAAGTCATGATTAAAAAAGAGTTAATTGATATAAAAAGGAAAAATGATATTAATTAAAGAAAAATATTATCACTTAAATGAAAAGGTACCTGTAAATTTAATTGACAATTTTTGTATGATATGTATATCTCTAACAAGATGGTTGCTTGTAGATTTATCGAGATTAGAGGTATAACTAGATCAATTCAAGAATAGGATCAGATGTTAGGGTCATGGAGTCATGACTTTGCTTACAAAATTTGGATGAGGTAATACAAAAGAAAGAATCCTCACATGGGACATGAAGCTAGCAGGTGAATAATGTCATTAATGGGCATAGAATGAAAAAGTAAGGCTCCATAGCCTTGAAGGTAGATATGTGTAGATAGTTGCAAGCTTGATGTGGAAGGAAACAAAGAGCTTAAGAGGTGGTGTGTGAATAATCTCTATGTGTCAAGCATAGGAGTTCCAGGGAAGGATTTATTAGATATGACTTATCTACTATCTAAAATCTTAAATCGGAGTTCACAGTGGAAGAAAGATGCCAATGTAGAGGAATTGGAATGCTCTCTCACTTCAAAATTGGCACTAAATGAAAATGGATTTCCATTGGGAAATGGTACTAAGTGGGAAAGAATGGCTAGGTGGAACGTGGCTAGAAAAGTGTTTAGACCCAGGGAACCATAGTGCATATGATAAGAATGGGAGCACGCAAGGCATCAAGGATCTAAAGTAATTCAAGGACAACCAAATACAACAAAAATAGATAAATAAATAAGTGAATTGAAACAAAAATGCACTAGAGTGCATGAAGCATAGAATGAAGTTAAATTGCATATGCATTAGTAGGCATGCTGATAGTAAATGATTGGTGCATATAGATGTGTAATGTTTCATGTGTACATGCTTGGATATGCATATAACATGTTGGTGAACTTAGAATAGGTTTTTATTATGAAATAATGTTGGAGTATAGCTAAGGATGGATTATGTATTCAGGAAAAATGATACATCAGGGTTAAATATGTGGATGTTTTTGTTGCTTATAATTTCCATCGAGGTGAAGACCCATTAGGATGGAAGGAATGGTGATCAAAATGATGAAGGGGGAAGTCTGTGAGCTTCTAAAAATATCAGTTGGTTAGGCAAAAACAAGTAGGTTGGTAACAACTAGGCAAGTATGCATTTAGTTTCCGTTGATGTATGCATGTTGAAGGGGATCGAGGTAAGGATTCCCTCATTTAATTTTCAGTATTTAAATTGATATGTAAAGGCCAAAGGCCCAGAGTGTGTAAGTGCTATTGATGCTAGATTGCACTTAGATAAAATGTCAATTGCATATTATGTTATGATTGGTTATGGGATCATAACCAGGCAATTTTGGAGACATACGCCTTATATAACAATGAATACCCATAGAGTTATTCATGTGTGATACCATAATATGGTTGGATATGGAAGGGATATAGCACTATGTGAGTGCTCGATGGTATATACTGTATATCTGATGTTTGGATTGAAACCTCTTTTCCAACACTGAAGAGCGCTTAAAGATTATATTCTTGGTGTTGTGTTTTGGTGGAAAAGGAAGGTAACCAAATAGTTAGGCAAGCAGTAGGAAGTGTGTGGATGATGTGTTGAATCGTTGGCAAGACCTTCCAACTCATCATGGTGGAATACATGACATATTTATGTGGTATTATGTAGTCCATGCATGGATGCATTGTGTACATGTGACCATGGGTATTGGCATATTGATTGTTATCTTATTAACTGTGGCATTACGAAAAGTCTGTGTGACTAATAATACATGTGTATGTAATGATGAGTTCATTCCAATTGATAGTTGGATTAATAGAAGTAATTGAATTGTAGTTGTAAACAATTGTGAGAGAAATTTGTGATTTTGTTTTGAATCATTGCCATGAGAATATATGTCTTGTACATAAGATAGTGACAATTTGTTTGACTGAGGAATGTTGAAATTGTAGGAGGAAAGGGGTATGGGATATGGAATTGTTGTAAGCCCATAAAGAAGACCAATGCCTATTGCTACAAGAGTCAAATTGTTATGAGCAGAAGCTCATGTCTAGAAGTTTTATTTTTCCTATATAAAATAGTTTTGGGAATTATGATTTGATCATTACTAACGAATTTTTTTGGCCAATGTAAATTGAAGAAATTGCAGGTAGAATGGTCTTGGATATGGAAGGGATGTAAGCCCATAAGGAAGAAGGATATCTACAACTGCAGAGCCAACCATTATGAGAAGAAAGATCATGCTTGGAAAATTTTATTTTCTTGTAAAAAATAGATTTGACATTTATGTTTGAAATGGTTATAATGATATCTCATGATGACTGTATGTGTATAATATAGATGAGATGTTGTATATGCAAGTTGGAAATCATTGCAAAGGCTATTGTTGTGACATGAGAACCCTGTGTCCCTAGAAAATGTTTTTTGCAAGAGAACCTTGGTCAGGCAAGATGGATCATCTGAGGGACTGCATAGCAGAAAAGGGGATGCCTGAGCTTGGGCCTAGAAAGTGAGTGACCATGAGGAAGAGGAGACTTTGATAGCTCTTGATTGGGGTCATGCACACAATGGGTAAGTTAAGGAAAATAGTGAGCCAAGTTAATGAGACAACCATATGGATGCAGATCCATGAACCGCACAGATAAGTATTGTATTAGATTATGAAAAATTTACTCCTACAATATGAGAAAGAATGAGAATTTTATGCACAAATTTTGAACTGACATGCTCCCTAATTTGAAATATTGTAAGAAAACGATGAATGTTGAAGATCTAGAAAAGTACCAGACTATGAGAGAAAAGAAGGTGATGTTGGAGAAACTAAATGACAAAGGCATGGAAGGAAGAAAGTCCAACGGACTTGCTACAACTAGAGTTCTGGAACCCACAATTCTGAAACTTCCTGGCCGAGTGCACTGAAATCAGGGAGAAGTGGAACAACCTGAGGGACTGCATGGCAGAGAAAGGGGTTCATTTCTTTGGGTTGTGCATGGATGAGAGGGAAGAAGATCTTGTTGGTTGGAACTACTGCCAGAAATATAAATTATGAAGATCATCATACATGTTTTGGGTTGGGATGCCTATGCATACATGTTTTAGGCCATAGTGCCTATGTATATAAGATTAGGCTGGATTGCCTATGTGAATTAAGGCCAAAGGGCCTAGAATTATACTGTTAATAACATTGGAATGGTGTTGTGCATTGAGGACGGTTCCAAAATAAGGGGAGGGGGATGTAACATCCCGGTTCTAACCCTTATAAACTATAATGTATTATGTAAATATGACTTAGGATGGTGATCCGGTAAAGTTGAAAAGGGGCTAGAGTGCCTAGGAAATGTAACATTTCCTATACATTAATAAAATACACTGTTGGTTGCAATACCAATAAGGACAAAAGAGATAGGGGGCTATGATTCCACGAGAGAGGGAGCTTGAGGGGATAAGTCTTCTTCTTATTATTTTATTTACCCATAATTGATTTTATGGAGAAGAGGGGGTTACATGAGATTCTTGGGAGGGAGGCCATGTGGCTCTTGTCTTCATGTAATTATTTAAACATCCCTTGGGGGATGTTTTGGGGTCATTCTTCCCTTGGTTCATCCTCTTCTCAGTAGTTTAATCATTCTTCTTCCTCTTCACTCACTACTTCTAGTTCGTGTGCTCTTGGGATGAGCATGGAAATGAATGGAAGGAAGAGGAGAGCCATCGTTGAATGGATGTAATGATTTACTGATCATTCCCGAAGGGAATGGATTCCTGTGTGCATGAACTTAATGGCAGTTTTGATGGAACTGTCCATAGCTGAGAGTCCTTGGAATTTCCAGTAGGGAGATTTCCTGACTAGTAGCACTAGAACCCTGTAGAGAAACAAAAAAACCTCAGGGACTACATGGCAAAGAAAGGTTCTCATTTCTTTGGGTTGTGTAGGCTGAGGGGGAAAGAGAGATGGAAATTAGGATTGATGTGAGGTTGGGAAACCTGAGAGATACTTAGCCAACTAATGTGTATTTAGACTTGGCCTAGGACCTGTCCTTGTGGATTCATATCCCTAGATTGGGCATGACCTATTGTTGATAATAAATGAACAACAACATCTATGGTTGGGAGGAACTTCCTTGGTATTCATCTAGTTGTTGAACGTTTACTTGCAAATATAAGTGCTCTCTGTGTTTTCTGTTTAATGTATTCCTCTGTGTATTTAATTATCTCTGAGATATATATTCTAATATGCATGACTGTTGGTTATTTGTTGTGCATGGCATGGTGTTTATCTCTTTTATGTTGTGGTATGGATCTTATCTTATGCATGTGGTGTGAATGCTCATAACATTGTTGAGAAACCCTTTGTCTTCGAATTAGAGATTAGAGAATTGAGTCTTGGGACTACATCATGCCTATCCTACGAGTGGTTGGGCGTATTGTAGCCTATTTAAGTGGCGTAGCCTGACCTCTGGGTGGTCAGGTATGTTACATTTCGAGATAAGTTCCCAAACATTTTGGGTGTATCGTTTCATAAACTTGTTGCTAGGAGAGTATATCTTATGTACAAGGTTCATAACAAGCTTGCAATCCCCAAAGACTGTAAGGTGACCAAAACCTATATTATATGTGTTTTCAATGCCTAATAATAAAGCTTTGAATCCAGTGACATTTTTTGTGCAAGCAAACTCCAACCTATCAGAAAAGTTATGAATTTTCCCCACAAGAGAGTACAAGATAATGCCAACTTCTTTACCTTCATTAGAGCATGAACCATCAAAATGCATGTGCAACATGCCATCATTTAAGTCAATTTGTTCCAAGGGAATGTTATCCTCCTCAGCAAATATGGAATACACCCCTAGGTCCTCTTCGATATAATTCACATTAGGTTGTGGAACACTTTCTGTGTAAGGTTAAATCCTTCCCTCTCTAAGGAATATGATGTTTTTAACATTCTTAGGAACAGAAAAGTGTGTCCCTTCGAGTGAGAGGTATCCACCCGTCAAAGCTTTCCAATATATTCCTAAGATGATTGAGTAATTTCTTACTGGCATATGAATTACCTGAATACTAAGGGTTGTCCTTATTTCAGGGTGTGCGCACAAAACTAAGGTCAAATGTTTGATCTCACCTATGTTCATTTTTTGTAGACTATTGTAAGAGAGCATGCTTCTGGTGTTTTCGTTTGTACAAGACAATACTATATCTTCCATAATAATATTTGACATTACACTTGGGCCCGAACCACCGTCAATGAGGCAACAATGGGGGATATTGTCCATAATATTTATAGAAATAAAAAAAGGGGGATTTTTATAGGGTATCTAAAGGTATGTACACCTACTTTATTTATAGATGAATCCTCTTCATTTACCTCTTCAGGGAGGTTGGATACAATGAAAGCTTTTCCTTCCATGAATTGTTTTAGATGCCTTTGTTGTTCAGGGATGACAACCATGTCTAGAAGGCTTTCATCTTATTTGATGTTGGCCAACTGATTTAAGATATATTGTATTTGGAAGAGGGGAGAGGGGAGGTAGTTCCTTGACTGTCAGGAACCTTAGGAACCTAAATAGCAGCAGTTGTTGAGGATGAGCTCAGGATAGAAGAATTGCAGGGAGGATCATATTTTCCTTTGGGAGCATAGGATTTGTTCATAGTATTGATGATCATGACATCTTCTGGATCTGCAAAATCTAGGACAATGATGGTAGTTTCCGGTCTTTTTCCAAATATATTATCTCTGGCAGTCTTCTTTACCTCACATGTGTTGGATATATTACACACTCACCTATAATTATTTTCCTAAGTATTATCATCCAATGTTGAGAACTCTTCCTTAGATGAGAATATTCTCTCTAGAGAATATTCCCCTACAAAATAGGGCATTCCTCTTCAGTTTAGAGTTAGTTACACTCAATTATACTAGTGGATGGCACTCATGCATGGAAACCTCAGTTTTATCACCAACAGTTGCATGTGTCTCTCTCACTTCCACACGTGTCTTAGTTAACTGATGACTACATGGATTTGTTAACTAGGACTAGGTGGAAGTTCACTTCAATGTGTGTTGGTGAGTGTCTAGATCTCTCTATATCACTACTATGGAGCATCAGTTACTCATGTATCCTATATCTATTGTAAATTATTCACTCCTTGAGTGTGGAATACGGTTATTGAGAATTCTTCTATTCTTTCTCTCTTGCTTCTTCTTTCTTAATTTCTCTCTGCAAATGTGGGTGGTATTTTCTAGCTAGATATATTTTGTGCAGGTTCAACACATTTACATGGTATCAGATCCGATGGACTACAAAGTAAAATATACACCAAATTATTTTTGCAGGTACTAAATATTGAAGAACACAGAAGGATGGAATCTATGTTTTACTCACCAACAATACTTCTCAAGCCTCATAATTATTTGGAATGGAAGAAAAAAATTCTTCTTCAACTCAGATGTAGAGGCTTGTACCAAATAAATATGGAAATAGAAGTAGAGCCTAATTCTACAGATGAGAAAGATGACTTTCTCAATAGACAAGATATGGCCATAGGATTTATCTGCTTGTTTATTTCTCCAGAAATTCTCCACCAAGTATGTGATGTCGCACAAGACTTCACTCCAAACGAATTATGGACTAGATTGGAGGTTCTATTCGAGAATAAATAATATTGTGAAGATTTTATGTAGGAGGTTGAACAAATAGAGCTAGAAGAGAATCCATCAAAATATCAAGCCTCTTATTATGAAGAGTCTTCCACAAAACTATTTGCAAAAATTTGAAGATGATGTCTACTCAATTTCAAATTTGTTTTCTAAATTTCATGTGGAATATATATGGCATGCATCTCAAGAGTCACATGTAGAAACGTTTCCATGCACAATGCATGCACCTTAGGAGACAAAAAGAGAGTTGTGCACATCAGAATCAATTCAGATATTTTTTGAGAAACATTTTCAGAAAGAAAAAAAATTGGATATTTAAATTCCTCTCGAAACATTATCCAATTTCAAAAAAAAAAATCATTCGAAACGGAGTTCGGGAAGTGAAATTATGATCATTTTAAAATCAACAAAATTTCAACATTTTTTCGGAAACGGTCACATGGTTTTCAAAGTTTCATCCAAACTTTATTTGGATATTATTCATTACAAGAATAGAAAGTGTATACGTGTGGACATATCAATGGTGCATCTACTTCATCAGATCCATGCATACATATACATCTTCAACAAAATATTCAATGAACACAAACTTGCACAACTGCGAGGTCTTCTTGGACTGAAGGACATGGTTTCTTAGAAACTGTTTTTTGTTCCTTCTCATTTTTTTTATGCATTGTNGGGGGGGGGGGTTCCCATGAGGTTTTCCCTCTTTTCTCATTTTTTCAGTGTCTCATTCTTATATGCATTGTATGATGGGTACCTAACATGGCCTTGGCTTTCAGGACCCATTCATCATGTACACCCTGGTAGTGTTCAGGGGGGGTGTTGGAGATATTACACACTCACCTATAATTATTTTCCTAAGTATTACAATCAAATGTTGAGAACTCTTCCTTAGATGAGAATATTCTCTCTAGAGAATATTCCCTGACAAAATAGGGCATTCCTCTTCAGTTTAGATTCAGTTACACACAATTAGACTAGTGGAAGTGACTCATGCATGGCAACCTCAGTTTTATCACCAATAGTTGCATGTGTCTCTCTCACTTCCACACGTGTCTCAGTTAACTGATGATTGCATGGATCCGTTAACTAGGACTAGGTGGCAGTTCACTCCAATGTGTGTCAGTGAGTGTATAAATCTCTCTAGATCACTACTATGGTGCATTAGTTACTCATGTATCCTATATCTATTGTAAATTATTCACTCTTTGAGTGTGGAATATGTTTATTGAGAATTCTTCCATTCTTTATCTCTTGCTTCTTATTTCTCAATTTCTCTCTAGAAATGTGTGTGGTATTTTTTAGCTAGATCTATTATGTGTAGGTTCAACACATTTTCAACATGTGGTTTCCTCATGGTGTTCCTCAAAAAAGTTACACAAACTCCGAGGCATGATATCTTTAGACTGAAAATTATTTTCATTTGGATTTCTAAAGGGGGGTGCAGAAGAGGATGAAGCTCTAGGGGTGAGAGGGAAGGCATTTCCTTTCTACTCATACACTATCATATGATTATTCATGTCTTGTACAAGTTGTAAGAGGGAAGACATGTATGTTTGTTTAACTACTTCTCCCTGAGGAAGACATGTTCTTTCAAGTTGTTCTTCATACTCTAAAAAAGTATGCATAGTGGAACCGAGGTTATCAATGGATTTTTCCTCAAGCCTATGACGATAGGAGGAAGGTAATTCATTATAATAATTCATGAAAGTGGCTTGGTTCTAAGATCAAATGAGTTCAAGGATTTGATTGTATAACTTGGTGAAACACAAGTTAAAGGACTTGATGGTTTCACCCTCCTTATAAGAGATGTTATTGTACTCCCGTAACTACTCAGTTGGGATTTTAGATTGCCCATAGGTGGATTTGAACCAATATATTAACTCCTCCCAAGTAGAAAGAATATTAGGAGGAAGGTAAAATAAATCGGTTGCAACCTTTCCTTCCAGGGAATTGACAAATAAGTGCATGCATGTATCATTGTCATTGGCTCCTATGTTGTGACAGGCATTAGAAAGTGCCACTAGGTGTTCATTTGTAATGACAATGTTATTCCCTGAAAACCTAGGAAGATGCTCTTTGAATTTAGGAAATGGACGAGTAGCAGGTGTTAGTTTAAGAGGAGAGGAAACATGCCATGGTGTGGTCGTAGCATATTCTTCAAATTGAAAAAGCCCATACCTTTTAATGACTTTGGTGGGGTTTGTGGTAGATTGGATAGGGACATGATGACTATATAAGCTACCAATCACCGACGAAGCTGAAGACTAAGAGGAAGAAGCACTTCCAGTGCCACCAAAGCCACCACTAGAGGCCATCTTGTGGATGATAGGTAAGGGAGAGAAATATGAATTGGATGAATCAGACAAGGTTCTCCATAGATCACTTTGTTGGGTCGATAACACAACATTCCTTCTTCCTATTTCAGAAATAGGATTAATTTCAAGTGATAATCCTCTTCTTCTCGTAGAAACATGAGGGTCTTAGGACATGAAAATAAGGTCAAAGCTAAAGGAAAAAGAAGGTTATGGATGATTTCTAGGCTTTCTACGTCTAGCTTCCCAACGTTTTTGGGAACTTATGTCTTGTTCAATTGCTTGCCATGAATGATTAAGCTCAGCCGAAGTATTAATAGTGTCTAAGATGGTGTTAAAAAAATTCAAAGCAATGTTGGTCTGATCTTAAAGACTGTGATAAGTATTGGGCTGCCTTGCAACATGTACATTAAAAAATAGATGTATTCGATGATAATCAAGCATGAAAAATCAACCAGAGAGATATTAAATATCTCCCCAGTATGGTCGCCAAAAATAAATGTTGAGGAAAAGATATGAAATGATCTTACTCAAGCATTTTCAGATCTTACTTGGCTAAATAAAGATAGATGGGAATATCACCCTATGTTTATTGTCATCAAAATTTGTTTCCTAATCCACAAGTATTGATTACGAGTGCTCAGGCTAATGTTTTTATAAATGAAAGTTTGTTGAAAAATTTAATATTTATTTGATTTTCTGAATATAACAGATGCTGAAATAAATATAGAGACAGAAGTAAAAACACCAAGTCAATAGTCAAAACAGATGAGATATAAAGAAATCTTTCATTCCATTCCAATTTATCAAAATAATCATTCTCTTTACAAAATTCCCTAAGGAAGTTTGGACCAAAGTCAAACTTAGATGTCCCCAATGAAAACCATACAAAAGGACTTTTGACACAAAGGAAAAAACTAAAATTTAAAAGTTGGATCAGCTTGCCACAGATTGTTGCCCACTCGACTTTGCACAATAGCCTTTATCGGTCATGAAATTTAATTCACAAACAGACAAGTCTACATAGACTATCAAAGATAGATCAACTGAAAAAAAGCGTCTAAATGATGTAATTTAACCCTAAATCTTGTTGTCTACAATAGGACCCTTCTATCATAAAAGAGAATTAGGCTTTCAATGAATTAAAAAATGAATTAAAACTGAATTATCTTAATAAAATTCAAATAGCATACCTTAGTATGCTTCTCCTTCTATTCTCCTCTTGTTCCTCCTTTTCCCTTTGTCTTTAAGCAATCAAAATTATTTGAAGTAGTTAAACTACATATTTAGTTAAGTTAACTAAAGCTCAACTAACTTTTTAGTTAAGGGGGAAAAGTAATAAAATCATAATAAGGGTTTTTAATAAATAATAACTAGTAGGTGGGACCCCTTGTGACTCCCTTTAGTTCTTTAACAAACATAACACAAATAGTTAATCAATCAAACACATCCCTCCTTGTGGATCCCATCATCACTCTCAAAATTTGGCAATTTATATGAATGGTAATTGAAATTATTTCCAAAAATATATTATCCATATATCCAAAAATAGTGTGTTGTCCAAAATTTCAAAAGTCAACTGTTCTCAACAATCAATAAATAAAAACACTTAAAAACCATATTTGCCACTCTGGGAGGCAATCTTTCTTCTTTTGTTGTTTTCACCCTTTGACCTCTATGAATTTTCCTTAGGATGTGTGAAGCCTTTAGGCCTAATATTACTGATCACATGAGAGCAATCATCTGTCAAATGCATGTGAGAGGACATGGATTTATCAGAGTCATTTGAGGGTGAGGAGGGGGCAATAATGAATTTTCCTTTTTTAGGAGCATGGTGGGCCTCAGTTTTCAACCTTTTTCTTTCATGTGAAGACTGCACTAGTGAGTGGAAAGGGGCATCTTGGAAAATTTGATTAACATGTGGAGGAGCAGGTAGAGACAATTTAGGCCAACCACGATGTTGGGAGACTATCGGATCAACAATCTCTTGTCATCCGTCCTTTTCAGGGACTTTAGGTTGTAGTGAGACATGAGGGGGCACTGGGATACCAAGGACATGTGGGGCTTGGAATGGAGGCCTTTCTGGCCTAGTTTGGACCACTCGTTGCCCAATCCGGTTAAAAAATCCAGCTTGAAATAACTGGCTCAAATCTTGCAATTTTGCATCAAAATGTATAGAAAACCTTGGCCTTCTAGGGCCACTATTCCAATTTCCTCTTCCTCCATTACATCGGCCATGGCTCCCTCTGCTAAAAAAGCTCATTACTGTATTCATTATTGATTAGAAAATAGTTTTGTCAACAACCATACATGACATCTCTTTTAAATATGAAACAAAGTTTGGCTCAACAACACATCAGACTCATGCAATTCAATCCATACAAATCGTTTAACACTTGTCAATGAGTAGGGGGTGAATAAGGGTTTTGGGATGTGTGAGGGATTGTATTGAGAGAAAAATGTTAAAATGAATGGGGATAGATCACAATTACTACTCAAGTAGTCAATAAAAACAATGAGAGAAACAATGAGAGAATGGTAGGGAAAAAGTGAATATTGTTCATAAAACAAATCAAGTAATCGATAAAAACAACTTTGTATTCAATACAAAATATTCCAATACCAATTAAACAATTACTGTGTGTCAAAAACTATTCACTGTCCCACACCCAATTTCTTCCATAATTCTCAATTAACACAGTCTATAATTATACTAAGAATCACTATGCCTTTCAATAGTCCTGTTAAGAGAATAGTTGGTTTCTTTCATTTCTTTTCCTTTCATTTAAACAAAATCAAAAGAAACACATAGTCACATTGATCAATTGATATCCATCATATATCACTATAAAATATCAACCATTGTCCATAATTCACAATTCTCCCAAATAAAACATATACACAGGTATTTTTTCTAGATTGAACATACTTTTTTTTTTTAAATTGCATGATTTCATGCCTTTTATTATATCAACCAATAAAAGTTGCAATGCAACCGTAATAGAAAAACTCAAGTTTCACCACTGATGGTGAAATTAAGTAAAACATGAACGATGCCTATATAATACATACACAGTAAACAATGAAATCATAGTCACTACTTTCCAGAATTTGTAATGATCCTGATCGGGGCTAATAACACACAACAATCACCAATTCGCAATTGACACCAAGTTGTAAGAACACAACAATCAAAAGCATGACGAGAAGAGACGGCCATTGACTACACACTACCACTGACTCCTAATCAACCAATTTAATCAAATAAAAAGAGCTAGGTTATCGACGCCACTGTCATAACAAAAGAAGGAAGCCACTTGATTGTATACCAATTCTCATCCCCGATCAAAACTTTCCAACCAAATCAATCCAACGATTTTAGTATAAGTATTCAAAGCAACTATCATAACCACTCAACCAAACTATGACAGTCAACAAGATGCCCGACGAGAGTGAAAATAGTTGGGGATTATCAAAATCAGGCTCTGTCAGAAATAATCAAGAGTTCGCTTGGTCATCAAAGCATAGAGAAACTGGAAGTCTAACATATCAAAAATAGGCAGAGACCCTTCAGTACAAGCACGGTGGAACCACAGGGCTTCTTATAACTATCGGTCTGTGTAATGGTGTGACAACTCAACTCCAGGTAGGATATGATGATGATGTAGAGGAGAAACAAATGCCCACTGGACAGTAACAAGTACCCAAAAAACACAGAGGCATAACCCTCGTGCAAATCAAAGACTGAATCAATGGATAATAATTTCGTGGGAATATTGGCCGGAGGCATAACTTGTATCACCAAACCACCATAAAATATACATCTTGGCATAATGGCCACCCTGTAACCACTTCTGAGATACATTGATGGAAATACCACAAAGATAAACCCATGACCATGGCTCTGGAAAATACAGAGTGACGAAAAAAGGTATTTCGAAGAAAACACAACAACCCATAGCATTCTGAATACAACCGGACATGGTTACCCATATCTGTGAGGAAGCGGACAACAAGGCTAAACAAAGAAAAACCCTCCAACAAAATACCCAAAACCACTTAAAAAAATAGAGCGCCATCAGGGTTTTCACCACACAGACAACCAATGAATGCATAAATTCAACCAATCGATCCTTTTATTTGCAAAATTCATAACCACATAGTCATTCCCACACATTTGCAAAGTTGCCAATATCAAGAAAGCACAAACCAATGCATCACAGAGCCATCATTTGTTCATACACAGAGCAAAATTCATGGATGGGTGAAAAGAACCATACCTGTAACCAATATATTTTTAAAAAAAATGGAGAGTTGGCCGAGTAGTTTCTTCTAGGGTTGGATCTTAGAGCTTAACCACTAGCAAAACTAAATGAAACAAAAACCATACTAGGGTAACGACCCGATGGGATAAGTATGGAGTGACTTTCATTTACTGCACGTCGCTTCCATCTTCCTCTACATTCAATTTTGAGGTACACGAAAGAAAACTACCAACAATACATTAGCCATGCCTTTAATTCCAACCATTGAACTTACGACCATATTGCTTGCCAAATGTGCCACCCAAAAATCCATAATAACCATTGTCAAAAGCATACCATACCATATATCAAATGCACCCAATATAACTCAAATACAAATCGCATAGCCACTAACCATTTGTAGTTAGGATTAACACTAACTTGTTTCATTTAAATTGCACATAACTTATAACATGGCATAGTATAGGTTATTTCTTTGGAATTTTTTATAAGTCTCTTTCCCATTTCTTTTTGTTTATGTTGTTACTAACCTATGTCTTGTGTAGGTGTGTCCAGGTAATAATCTCAGTGATATAATCAAGCGTAACAAATGTAATATATATGCCAATCATACATAAAATTAACCTTCGAATAACAAAACATCCATAAAATGCACCATCCACCTGTTATTATGCCAAAAAAAATGAAGCCAAGACTGCATCATCAACCATATAATACCCCGTAAGCAATATCAAACAACAAAATAAAAAGTGTGATATGACTATCTCCGAACCTCTAGTCTACAAGGGGGTCCCACCTACTATTATTATATCTTATTAACATAGTTTAAATACTAGGCTTTAGCAATACTTTGCGGGCCAAATTCCTTGTTGTGATTTTAATCGTCAACAAGGTGTTTCAAAATATTTTGAATGGATCCCTTGCTTATGGAATATTCTCCACATATAAGAAATTTCATCTAGGAGGGAAAGATCCTCCCGCATATACCAAACGTCAACACTCCCTCTTAGCTAGGAGGGTATCTTTCACAATGTCTTTGTCTTGTAGTTCATTGACTATTCTACAATCAATTGGTAGCACACAAATTCCACAATGCCATCGGTAGCTCGAATCATCTATCATAGTCTCTTCCGTCAAGTATCACACAACTACTCCCAATGTGAACTAGTAGTCTCCATGGAAATCATCTATTAGTGCACAACTATTAAAATGGCATCCATTAGAATACAATTGTACCGATCCATAGTAGTACACAACTACTATCTAGTGATACATAACCACTCTAAGTATCAAACAAATACTATCCAAAGACACAATGTCTCTCTCCTGAAATTAATTGATAGCTACACAAGCTACCGCCATGTAATCCAAAAGTCTCTATGATTCGTAGCACACAACTAATACAATATGTCGTCAGCCATATTCATATTCTTCCATCTCCATGACTACGCAACAATCATCTAGTAGCACACAACTATTACAATACCATCAACCATAGTCATGATAAATATGACTATGCAACAATAAACTAGTAGCACACAACTACTACAATGCCAGCGTCCATAGTCATACCTATGATTATGCAACAATCAACTAGTAGCACACAACTACTACAGTGATATCACCCATAATAATAGTCAATGTCTCTATAAATATGAAGTAATCATCTAGTAGCGCAAATCTACTATAATGCCATCGACCATAGTTATATTCTCATCCAGTATCATGAAGATACTCCCATATTCCTCATGGCTATGCGGGTGATGTTTCTTCTCTCACTAGGTCTCATAATGCACTACCCACTCAGTCACATGACTAATCTAGGGAATGCTTGGCCAGAGGGGTTAGACAACATGAGAAGAAACAACACACCTCCCTCTCAACAAGCCTAGACATTCTGCATCATGCCAATCTTGTCTTTGGAGCACTTCTAGTCTTTTTCACTCCTAGTCAAATCAACATGACTAATAGGATAAAGACTATGCCTAGGCCATTCACCACTAGCCAAGTCAACATGGCTAATATTTTGAGTGAATGTATCATTCTCCATTGGTTAAATCAACATGACCAATTTGGGAGAATGTCTTCCTGATGCTACTCATTTTTCCATCACCTTGGACAAAATATTCGTGAGAATGTTCACAATATATTCATCTATGGATTAGTACTGGAGATTCACTGCTCCCTTCTACATCATGTCTCATATGAGGTCCTGCAAGAAATTTTCAAAGCCACACTACTTCAGATCTTGCAATACTGGCTGCTATATACTCTTCCTCTGCTATATTGAGTGCCACTGACGTTTGCTTCCTTCTCAAACATGAGATCACACTTATCCCAAATTGAAGTAGCATCCATAAGTACTCTTCCAATCTAATGCAATCGCTACCTAGTTAGAGTCTGTATATCCTTGTAGCTTTTTATCTCCATCTAAGTCATATCTCAATCCATATCCCCTCGTACCATGTAGGTATCTCAACATATGTTTTGTTGTCAACAAATGTACATGTCTAGGTTCAACCATGTACTGACTCAAGGCATTCACTACAAGACATATGTACGGCCTAATATTAACCAGGTACATCAAGGATATAATCAACTATTTTTTCATCGTGGTATCCACCAAATATAAAGATGAATCACTCGATAGATTCATATTTATCACCATGGGTGTGGCCATGTAATTGTAGTCCATCATCCTGAATCTCTGCAGGATCTCAACAATATCTTTTCCTTGGTGTTGACGAGAGTTTATGACACACCATCAACTAGAAGGTTAGATTCAGACCGAGGTTATCCAATTAACCCAAGCCATTTGGTATGATCTAACCTGACGGGTTTAATGGATTTGTTAGCCAACTAGGGTCCTAAAAAAAACAAAAGGAAATAAACTAACTAAAGAAATGGTTCTAACAATCGACACACTAATTACAAATTTACAAAAACACTGTTAATATACAATGATCATATACAGTTTGAAAAGTTTAAACAAAGCTTTGTGAAAGTGGTTGTTTGAGGTGATGTTTCTTAAACCGACTAAGTAAAATAAAAACTTATTCTAATGATCAAAACTATCAAACTATTAAATAGAAAATGAATATAATTGTAATGATTTGACAAAAACAGACAAAGATAATTAACGTCTAGATAATGCAATCATTATTCATTCATAAATAATTTAAATAAATAACACACATACTAACCTCTAGTTGATCAACAAAACTAGGTTTATCTCTCTATGTTGTTTGAGCTCCTGCTTGTCCTGAATTAAGTGGAAACCTATGACAAGAACAATCATAGTACTTCCAGAATAAATTCAAAGAAGTGTTTGATATTTTTGGAGTGAATACAACAAAAATATAAATAACTATTTTTCCTGTGACCTCAAGATAACCAATAGCCGAGGACGGAAGAAATCTCAATCCTGGGCATTGTTGTTATTGACCATTTTATATCAGAAGTAAACTCAAAAATAACTAAATAGTTGATTTATCACAAGTAAAAACTGAACCAACAGATCATGGACAACATTTAAATATTTAACAATATGAGATATCTTATGAAGACAAGACTAAAGCTAAATAAAAAATAATAACATCGCATAACATATAAGTAATAGGAGAATACAATGAAACAAGGATTGCACAATTCACACAGGTCTAAAGCCAATGGATAACTTCTTTCCCATATCACTTCAAAAAATTATATGTCCATACTGTAATCCAGAAAAAGTTTCGTTTAACACTAAACAACAACAAGTATTTAAACATGTCTTGGATCAATAACCTCTCATCATACAAGATAGAGAATGATCCCTGAAAATAAGTTTTCCTTACAAAAATAGAATAACAAAGGAACACTCATGTTTATTAAGTGAGTAATTTATTAAGTTCCTTTTTTACGATGGGTTCTAGTTTAGGATGCATTTTCCTCAACTTTTGTTGAAATGACTGGGTTAGGGGTTTCATAGAGATTACATGTTGTATGATGTTTGGGTCAAAATTTTTAGATCGTCATAAGTCCAAACAAGTACATCTTTAAATTCTTTGAATAATTTTATAAAAGATGATTTTTCTTGTTCAGAGAACACTTTTCCCAAATTGATATTTTTAGGATGATCTTGCGTCCCTAAATTGACAGTTTTGTACAACAAAGAGGAACTTTTTATTTTGCAATTTACTACCCCTCTAAACTTGTCATGTATGTCATAAAAAAATTCTAATCTAACAACAAATTTGGGGATAGAGTTTACCAGCTCGGATGATGATTCTAGAGATCGAGGATCGGATATTACCATGAAATCTCAAAGATTATCGTCATGAATGATTTCATCGATAACTGCATCTGGGAAGGTGTCTTCCATATGCAAACAATTGATGATCTGATGATCATCATAAAATACTCGCCATTTTTTTATGTTGTCAGGAATCAATGGCATGTTTGACTACGCTTTCTAAATCACCAAACACTACCACCTTTTGTACATCCATGTCTAGTGCCTTACTTAGTCCCTGCAGAAGTGCTTCATACTCTACTGTGTTGTTAGTACATTCAAAATCCAATCGACAGGCAATGCACATCTTTTTACCTGTGGGATCAATGAGAACACAACCAACACCTTCCCCTTCTCAGGATTTGGATCCATCAAAATATAAGGACCATATTTGTGCATCGTTAGCAATATTCGACATGATTGACAAAGCTGGTGCCTGAGTATAGGTTGTTACTTCAAACTGTTGTTATGGGTTAGTGATAGAGGAAATTTCAGTCATGAAATTACCAAAAAAAAGTATTCATTTTCTACGTTTCAATCAAATTTGCAGCAGTAACAAAAGGCTCGTTTGGGTCGTTCAATTCTGTCACAATGTACTTGAGGTAACATTCTCTGTTTATTCTGATCTTGTTGGGATGTCCATTTTCTGGCAACCATAAATGAGACCGGTCTGTAGAAAAATATCCATGTAGTTGTTCTAACAAATCTCTACTAAAAAATAGACCATAAAATTTAGGAATGTCAACAAAATAATATCAATTACTTGATGAGCTTTGGGATTGGATGATAATCTTATCAACATGTTTTTGATTTCACCAATAACTTTAACATTAGTTTGATCGAATTGAATGATTTTTAAATCAGAAGGTTTTACTTCAACGTTAATTTTCTGGCACAAAGACAAAGGCATAACATTTGATGATGCGCCAGAATCAACCATACAGTTATGTACATTCCTATTAAAAATCTCAAAAGTTAATAAAAAAGGAGCCATACATTTTTGTGCAGAAACAACAAAATTCTACTGATTTTTTAGTTTTTTTTTATGAGTTCCTTTTATTCTAGTTTTCAGATGAATTTTTACTTGGGACATCGTTATCTTTGTTTAATTCAATTTTTGCTGATTTCTTGTTGATAACATCATTCTTTTTACTATTTTCAGCAATGCTTTGGAGCATTTTCTATAGGATAAGTGGAAATCTCAACAATTCAAAAACTGAAATATTTGCCCATAATTTTTTAAGATCTTCAATTAAATCATACTCTAAAACTGGGGCAACTAGGTTTTGGCTTGTTTCAGTTTGCTTTGGCTATTTTGAAACCACATTTTTACTTGTTTCGGGTGAGGGCTTGTTTTGTGTTTTACTTCTAGTGTTATAGGGATGGGCAATTTTAAACTTTTCTTGAAAGATGTTGTCTAAAAAATGCCCGAAAATGGGAGAGGAGGAATCCTCCTCATTAGGTGCTTCTTCCTCAATTGTATTGTCATGATTTTCAGGAGGAGCGGAAACAAAATTGTCATGTGCTTCCAATATTGTTTGCAAAACATACTGTAAAATTTCGAAATTTAGACCTTCTGTGGTCGGGTTTGGTCGGTTTGGAAGAAAAGGTTTTCTAAAAGGTGGTTTGAAACCTCCTTTTCTTGTAGATGCTTCCTCAGTAGATCTTTTCAAGTCAACAACCTGATTGGATAATTTCTGGAAATCTTTCTGCAAACTTTCCAAGTCTAATGTTTCTTGTTGATTTTTAGCTTGAGGAGGCCTAGTGAGAATTTCTACTTTCTTTTTAGAAGATGAAGTTGTTTTAGCCTCACTACTTAGATTATCTTTTAAGCTCAAAATGTATTTCTCAATCTGGCTTGCCTCCTCAAAGGCTTCTAATAATGTGTTATTTTTGGACCTTTTGACGCATATGGCTATGTTGTTATGTAGGGCCTTAGTATAATATGCATCAATCAAGTTTTCTACAGGCATCAAATCTACAGGGATTTTTTTTCTCAGTGTTAGGAATATCTAGTTAAAGTCTTTAACTTTTTATTTAGGGTTCATCTTTAAACTAGAGAGTTCAATTACCAAGACTTCTATAGATTTATCATCCCCAATTTTTTCTAAAAAATAGGTTTCAAACCTGTCCCAAGAGACGATGGTCTGAGGGCCAAGGTTGTTGTACAAAATA